>JAUJYS010003680.1:0-12799 GCA_033995665.1 Melogona broelemanni | reverse complement strand
CCTTCAAATCACTTGTGCAGCAGAAAAATCAACGATAAATAAATTTCGCCCGGGATAAAAAATCAAAACACCTAGGTAAAACCCACAACAAACTGGGAGACATAGACGACGACAACAACGTAGACATCAAGCTATCAGGAGGGCGATCCCAACTGCTACGAGGACAGGAAATCGAAATGATCAACGCGCCCGGTCGGGTAGCAAAACACAAATTCTTAACTAAGTTAGAAGGGAAATTTAATTAACGACCTCGAGTTGCGAAATGGAAGCATTAACGCAGAAAAGGGGATAGCGAAACAACAAGCACCACCACCAGCACCAAAAATAAAAAAGAGCTGGTAATAAAGTGGCAACTTTTATGCGCGGCGATGAGCGTTTTTAATCTGGCGCCTCGACAGCCCATTAATTGCCAAAAGTGGCCTCCCCCGTTCCGCGCGCCAACCGGAAACGGGTCCGCGCCCATCCAGACAGGGCAGAGCGGAAGTTAAACAACTTAACATCTTCATCGCGTGCGCGCGCGCGCCCAACAGCACCCCTCCGTCCCCTTCACCTCCCCCCTACTGCGCATCAGTCGCTGCACGAATTTCAATTCGCCCACGAAAACTCCATCACCAAGTTTAGGGGGACGCGATTCGTAGGCTGGCAAAGAACAACGATAAAACCCAGGACACACTGGAGGTGAAGACGATTGAGTTTAGAAAAATCAGATTAGACATTCGCAAAATATTATACAATGTCTCTATGGGATCCAAGTAAACCTTTACCGTAACACTGCTCGATCAATATTACAGAGTAAAAATATTGAACAACTTGCATTTAGGACGATCGTCAGCAGAGCTATGAAATCGTTTTGCCATTGTGCGCGTCATAGAGAAAAATAAATAAATAAGAATGTCATAGGCTGGGCAGATGCCACCTCTGGAAAGGATATTGCGTTTGGAAGGTGGAGGGCAGCATCAAAAGAGGAGGACCGTGCTTTTTAAGTGGTGTCATGGAAAGTTCATACACAATATGCTACAGCTAGGAGATGCATTGCGCATCGAAAACAATTTTTTTTTCTAACCTAAAAATCAGGCCGGTATTTACCCCCTCCCATATACAATTTTACCCCCACTGGCCACCCGGGGAGTCGGCTTCGCCTCACAGGCCGTTTGACCCATACTCTTTTATCAACCCCATAAATCCCATTAACGCAAATAAACGAGGAGTCGATGGGAGGAGGATGAGGTAATCTTTTTTTAAAACAATTTTCGAAATCGAGTGCCAAAAATGGGGCCCAGTTTTCGTTCCCATTGGTCAATCGCCGATCACGTGCTGCGGCGGGGTGCGTGCGCCAATCGCAGCGTGCGGTGACCAAAGGGGGGAAGGGGGGTAGCAGCAGAGCGGTTCAATAATTGACGCCGCTAATTCAGGAATTTCTAATTGAGAAGTTGGGAATTGTCGATCATTGAGATCACTACTATGGCGTCCATTATCGAAAAGCTGGCGCCTCCTAGTGCCATTTTGATGCACCTATTTCCAATGGAGAAGCATATTCACAGACAATAACCTCTATTGGTTGGAAGGAAATCTAAATGGATCATAAGATGGATCAAACTTGTAAAATAAAATACTGCATCTCGAAACCATGCCTACATCAATATGTACATGTACATTTTGAAACGAGAAATAATACATAAGTTCGGATGTTGGAAATGGTAACAAGATGGTAAACCAACAATGGTAGCCAAAAAGAGTTCGCCAGACTCAGTTCGTCTTTGTTTTCGGCGCTGTCCCGGACCGTGTTCCGCTAATCGCTGCTAAAAATGCAGGGCAAAAAAAAATCCATTTAGGTTTGAATCGCAGTAGGCCGTTACGCGTATACAGAAGCCCAACATAATTTATTTTGTACAAAAAACTTCCCGCATGTTTGGAATTGCTTAGCGCTAATTACAACATTAACAGAGCTCCTCTAACAGCACCAGTTGGTCGACTTCATGGCCAGATATTTAAATTTAATTTTAAAGATAAAAGCCACTAACCTACCTCACAAAAAATAACAAGACAACAAACTTAATTTTTTATCTTGCCTGGCCTGATAAATAATACCACTGTGTTGGTATTGGCAATGCTGCCTAGCTCCCGAGTCAATGAATGCCCCCAAACAACACTGCATATTAACAAAGGCATTTAACGCAACAGTAATAACATTTGGTTCACGACAGCAGCCAAAGGAAGGAAGGAAGAGGTGGGGGTGAGGGGTTAGGATGTAATGAGGGGCATCCAATATAAGGGGAGGAGTTGACTACCTGGCCTAGCAGCCCCCCAGTCGTGATTGAATCTGAATCTATTTCGCTCGTCCCAGTCATCGTGAGTCGAGTCCACCGACAGGGAGCCAAGTCAGCGGCGGACTTTTTTCAGGGAGCAGATGAGGTAAGTCGGGGGGGGGCGCGATCAAAAACCATTAGGAATTGATTTTGTTTTTTGCGAGCTTGTGTGTGCGGCTGGTTTGGTTACGTGATTGTCAAACGTGATGTCGGTGAACGAATATTCAAAGGCAAATATAAAAATAAAACATTAGTAGTGTGGTTTACATATTGTGGTTTATATATTGGACGGTTTACATATAATTTTTGTATCATGTTAAATCGTAATTTTTTAAATTATTTTATTCGAACCCACTGCTATTGCTGGGAAATCCTTAACTTTCAGTTGAAAAGCAGATTAAATGCAAAATGGTTAATTTTTCTCACCTCGACCCGACATTTTCTCAACCGAACAAAAAAAAACATTTTAAATTCATTGGAAGATATTCGACCCTGAAATTACAATTGCAATAACTCCATATTGCAATACCGACTGCGCCTCGAGTCGCACACTCCTGGTCTGCTCCAAGCCAATCACAGAATCAGACATCAGAGAAGAACGACATCCGCTGTCAGCGCTCCCTGGCGGAGAGACGGAAGGGAAGGTCACCTATTCGTGTTTAGGCTTTAACAACTTCGGTAACTACTTCAATTTCCTTCTGGAATTGGGACCGTGGCGCTGATGGAGAGAGGAGGGGGTGGGGAGGGGGAAGAGGGGTGGATGAATCGTACGATAAGTGAGGATTCGGGGTGGCGATTGCCGAGAGGCGAAAAGAACACAGTGAAAAAATCGAATGGCAATTTCAGATGCAATGTCGATGCAATGTCAGCCACCCCTCATAGCTTGCAACTCGTTGCTGCTAAGGGGTGCCTGAATTCCCACATGTTGTGGGGTGATGGCAGAAGTTATTGTAATTTTTATGATGATATTCTGCCAATAAACAACAAAAGAACAACAAAGATAATTGGGGGTTACAATTCTCGTCTTTGTATTGGTCGTCATTTTGACTCTACCACGTCATACGAGACAATCCCGACAAAACTACACAATTTCAAGATAATTTTTTTTTATTAACGTCACTGTCGAGTCATCACTATAGTGCAGTGTTTCCCAAACTGTTCGGCTCGCGGAGCCCTTTTTAGACCCAATTTCCATGGCGGAGCCCCTAAGAGGCCACCAATTTTCATGGCTGAGCCCCAAGCCATACAAGTCAATGGCTAAATGAAACAAGTCAATGGCAAAATAAAACATGTCTCCATAGACATGTTTTATTTTGCCATTGACTTGTTTCATTTTACTATTTTTTATTTTCCAGGAGTGGCCGCGGAGCCCCTGGGAAATGCTCGCGGAGCCATAAGGTCTCCGCGGAGCACAGGCACGAGGCTATAGTGAACAGCACTAAATGATAATTTGCGTCCCCCCATAACGCTTGAGCATTTTGCCGGTACTCCGGGATCTTAAAACTAGAACACGCGCCGAGAATCGAACCCGGGTACGTAACACCGCAGTCAGTTACGAAACAGATTGGGCTACGACTAGCAGTATAAATGGGCTTGGAGCATTATGCATTACGCTATAAAGAAATTTTCTCTAACCTTTTATTTTCTTAATTAACAAGTTTTCACTTTTCATCGTTAATAAAAAACTAGCAAGTAAAGATACTTCTACTTGAAGCAGAACTCAAATAAATACTGACAAATAAGTCTCGTAAACTTTAAACTACGTGATCCTTACTCAGATAGACCAATTTATTTTTCGAACAATCTCATGGGCAAAGCAGTTTGGTCTATTTTATTGCTCTGAATAAATAGTCAAGTATTTGCCAGAAATTGCAAATTTCTCGGAACAGGAATATGGCGCGCAAGCTTGCAAAGTAAAAAAAAAAAAAAGAATCCTGCAAACGTTAGAATAAACAAAATCAGTCAAATTTTTCATTTTTATCTAAATTCAATTTTTATGGATATCACAATAAGAAATTCTGAACTTCTCTCGATGCCTCAGCACTCTTTGAGAAGATTTTCACCAGTACTCTGGAATCGAATAAAAGGAGCCCGCCCCGGGAATCGAATCAGGGATACACAAGTCGGTCCCTTGACCTCCTCCTGAGCACTTATGTACAAATTAAAATATATTTCTTTAATTTTCGGCAGTAACCTGTAGGTATAAAGTTGAAAAACATGACTTTCTTCTTCAAAATGCTTGGAACATTATTTTTCCCAATTGTAATGGGGAAGAGGTGGGGCGGGGGGTTGACTGCAACACAGAATCAAACTGGATAAATACAAGCGTAGACGTAGGGCGCACTTCTCTGCATAGCAGCGATGTACTGTGTGATTGCAAACATCAATTCCACAGGGGCAGCATCCCCAGCAACTAAACAACGCAAGCTCACGAAAAGTCAGCAGATAAGGAAGAGAGAAAATACCCGTATGGCGTTGCTTGTTCGAACCACGATTAGGGAAAACCAACGATCTGAAAGAGCTAGAGAAGGGTAGGGAAAAGAAGAGGTAAGCTGATAAGATTCTTGGTCATAATGGGAGGCTTCAAACAAAAATCGGTGTTCACCAGCTATACGACTAGGTGCTCTCACTAGTCTTCGTGCAAAGTGAACATATGTAATGCGGCTACGACGTAAATCAATGACTCTTAATTTACGAGCGACTGTAGTCCGACGGTTCCTGGTTCGAATCCCGGCGCGAGTGTTCCGTTGTTACCAAATATATATTTTATTTAAGTTATTCGATGTTGCTATTTGGCGCACTTTTGAACACTGGTACTAAATAAAGAAATAGTTAATCTATATCTGGAAAAAAAATTGGGGTCGATCGGTTAAGGTACAAATTTCACTTATTTACGATTCTATAAAATCGAGTTTTAAGGCACACAAACTGGCAATAGCAAGCATCAGTCTCGAGTCAACGACGAATAAGCGCGAGAAACTACCGCAAATGCTACAGAATATGAATTCTGCTTTCTAGACTTTCCATCTCTTTGGAAAACCATAGGGTAATCTCTTAAATTTCGTGTTTGTTCTTCCTCGTGCTCTAAGAGAATAAAGTGATCGTGTTTGCAAATTCCGGTAAATGGATTTTGAAAACCATATTTGGCCTCGGCAATTGCTCCGTTATTTGCTCGAAATAGTTGGCCATTCAGAGAGCATTTTCTTGCTGTGTTTGAGGAGTGAGCAATCTTAATGCGATACCTCAGCACACTAAATTCCTGCTCATCTATATATTGCAATACAAACAAGAGACATTAGTAGCAAAGTCTCTTTTGCCAAAAATAGTAGAAAATAGACATACAATATTTCAATATTTTTAAGTTTCAAATTTAACTTGACCTGAATTTAAGGTGTCCTGGACATAACTACTGGTATTCACAGAAGACATCCAAAAAATCTTTTAACTCATAATATGTGTAGCTGAGAAAAGGTCACCAGTTATATTGTCAGCGAGTCCACATTTCATATTTTGTTTAATGTTTAAATGTTAAGAAGTAAAAAGTTAAAAGAAATCGTGACCCAAATACTGTACTTTGCAATCTTTTTTTAAATGAATTAAACGAGAATGCACGAACAAGAATGAAAGAAATTCCAGAAGACGCGTGGATTGTGACCCGCAGAAACATGTCTAGCTAAACAGAGTTAGAGCAGGATTCCAGGAAACTAATTCAGCTGAGGTAAGCATGTTCGTTCTGGTATGGAGAAATTCCAACGTTTCGTGTATTTTTTGTGCTTAATAGGCTTAGTCAATCGCAGTTGTCGGTTCACACTTGAACAGTAGATTGGTATTTCGTTGTGCTACTTAGGCCTAGGCCCTAGTTGTATAATTGAGATATTCGTCTTCTGTTTTATTAAGATGGTTTTGCCAAAACCCTGTTCATCTCTTTCCCGGCGCTGCACCGGACCTCGTCCCTCTAGTTTTGTATTGTAGACGTCCTAACCCCCTATTAATTATATTTAAAAAATAACGTTAAAGGACACAGGTGTTCGAAAGTGAACGCTCAACAAACTGGGCGATTAAACGTTAATGGACATTGGCGTGGTAACGTCATCCACGTCATCCAATCAGGTTGAGGTTTATTGCGTCATTACTGCTGCCAATTTGCAACCACTGTTTCCCATGTGGCAAGTATAAATTAGAATTAAATTGACAAACAAGCACTTTATCGTTATCATAAAAAATACCAATCAGTTTAGAAGGAAAGCAAACCTGCTACTCACGCAAGTGATGAGCAGAAAGACAATATAAAAATCGATCGTGGAAAAAATCAAAAATAACGGCTAAACTCAAAACCAGACAAAAACACCCCCCTTAATAACACGTCTATAAAAAAAGAGACGTAGCACTCTTTTAAATTATCAATTACCAGAACCTGTCATCAATCAACAATAATTTGATTTACTATGTTGGTCCGAATGACTTCGCAGTTTCTCAAACACCAACAAAAAACTCGGTTTTTCCCCTCCAAAGCGAAAACCGAGTAGCAGTACATATTCAAAATTGCGCCCTGCATATTTTACCATAGTTTTGCTTTGAAACTTACGATAACTTTTTTTTTTACGATGACATTGCAATGACTATTTTATGATAAATAGTACATATGTGTGTTTAGAAAATAAATTGACGTGATATAAAAAAAAAAATCAAGATATAAAATATCTAACGATTTAAAATGTTGAAATAAAAATTTCAAAATTTAAGATGCTTGGGTTTAAAATCAGCAAATAAAATTTCAAGAGATTTAAACGACGACTGACGGACGAACTGAAATCAATCAGTAATGCACAGGACCACAAGGAAACAATAAAATTTAACTGATGCAGAAATAATTAGCACGTGACTCCGGTGGTCTCTGCCGCAGTCGCGTCAATGTTGGCGCCACGACGAGTCCCCAATTTGCTGCACCGAAAAGCCCTAATTAATCAGCTGATCAATGAGCAGTAGCGCCACGTAAGACTCACGCTGCCCTCTTCACGCTTACAGCTCGCCCCCCATTCACCAGAGACCCTCCACGCAAGCAATCGCAACGTGCGCGTCTTAGGAAAAAATAAAACACCTTGTCTTTCATTTTATTCTCGTGCCAGCATGAATAAACAAAAACCAAGTTTGACTAGATATTCAAGATATTTTTACAGTTGACGTTAAAAATAGTATTTTTACTAAGCAAACTGTATTTACGAACCCTTTTGTCAAGAAACCTTAATAGAAAAGTGTCAAAAATTGATGACGGTGGATCACAGGAGGATGCCAATGTTTACGTCAACGGGTGTTTTAAGCTTCTTTCTCTCTTTCATTCCTCGTCTCCCGCGTCACCATTAGAATCGCGATCTCTCTCTGATTTGGAAATCCGTCGTCGGATGATGATGACAATTGTTCGACGCCCGTGTAAAACAAGGGACAACAGCATGTAAGGTAAACAACTATCAGGGAAGGGAGGAGGGGGACAACAACTTGGAATTAAGGCGGGGTATATTATACGACAGCGTGCCGAGCAGCCGATCTCAAATGAATAAAATTAAATTGCTGGAGAGGTGGGACGGCATGTTCTGTTGCTATGCAGTCTAAAAGTGGCATTGCACACTTTGGCTCAGTACTTTTCTTTTGCAAATATGTTCTGCGATGTTGAAATTTTGTTAGAAGCTCCGAATCTTTGTCATGTAGGTCCGAAGACGGTATTATAACATAATTTTGTTTCGAGAACTTACGCGATTTTGAAATTGTCACATTTGAAAGGAATTTCGATTAAAGTTGCAATTACATTAACAGAAATGACTTAGGAATAGTTTAATCTATTTTATTTTATTAATTATTTAATTAGAGGTGAACATGTGCCCATACAAAACATTTTAATAAAACATGAAAATATGTTTTATATTATACTAATATGTATTTTAACTTTTCTGGCGTTTAAGATATTTTTCATATTTAATTTTAAAATTAAAATAATTAAATAGTGAAAATAACGAAATTTGTTACGGTACTTTGAACTTCTGAAAAAAAATATAACATATAAATTACAATCAATGCGTATCTAAATTTTTATGGCAAATGACCAATATATATTTTTTTCGTTAATCCGACAGATTGAAGGCAAAATAATTAAATATCTACAGTAACTAGTTTGAATAAAACCCCAAGACTATGTTAAAGCTAAAATGCTTTTAATAGCCGTCAGAGGCGCCACATACCTGCTGGACATAGCCAGAGCCGTGAAACCGAAATTTTCGTACTCCTGTTACACAAAATAAACGCTGATCCCGTGCATCCGATGCATAACCAAACTACAATTGACCGCCGTTATCCAATAACAAGTCAATACCAACAAACAATGTAGTTTAAATTTGCCAAAATCTATACACCTGCCACTGGATATGGATAATAGAAAATAAAAATTGCCAAAATTCAAACCTCGAAGAAAGCTAGTAACGCCATACAGCAAATACCATCGGATTTAATTTGCTGTCGCATTAATTAACTTGTAATTTTTTTAATTTTGAATTCAGCACCATTAGCCACAAAACATTAGATAATTAAAAAAATACAATTTCGAAATTAATATTGGTGTCTCGCCAACCTTGAAAATAAAAAAAAGAACTGACACCAACGCCGCCTAGTGAAAATGCTAGGTGCCAAATACATTGGCGTAAGGCGCGGTGGGTTGACTCGAAACACCAGAAAAACAGTCCCTTCTACACGTGCAGCAATGCAGCTACGACGGAGAAAGACTAATAATTAAAGTTGTTACTTATTAAACGTCGGATGCAACGGTATGGGAGCTCGCTTGCATGCTGTGGGCGTATTTGTTAAGAGAGCATACGGGGCCAAAAGGTAAAAGTACGTTGACTATTTAGAGGTGGGGGTGGGATAGTAGAAAAGGGGATGGTGGGGGAGGATGCAAACAAACGCGGGGAATGCAATTTGCAAGTGAATGTCGCCCAATTTTACCAACTCCCCCTGGCACATCCTCCTGCCTCATCAAGGGTCTTCCCCCCCCTTCACCCCAATCGTGGTACATCGATAAAACGCATTTCCGCAGCGTTTCCGCCAGTCTGTACAATGCTGGCATCCAAAGAGATGACGTACACCGTAGACACGGAAGGCCGTTAGCGCGACACGAGGGACAAAATGACCGATCGTTCGTTTGAAACGCCCATGTTTACAATTTTTTTGAATTGTTACGGGGCTTACCAACCCCGTCAAAGATACCCCAGTGGATAGCCTTGTGGTTTTTGAATCGTCGCATCGGTAGAGCAAACGCCATATGTGCGGCGATTCCGGGTTTGATTCCCGACTCGGGCGTTCGTTATTTCAAAAAATGCTAAAAATAATTGTGAAATTATTTTTGTAAGTAAAATCTATTTTTTGGTTCACTTCACGATTAGGTTGTCGCGAACAATCTGTCACGACAAAAAGGTCTTATCCGCCATCTTGGTCACCCGGGAACGCAGAAGCCAGCGCACGACACCGCTCTCTAACAGCACAACTCTTTAGCAGGAGCGGAGAGCGTGATATGTGGGAGGGAAAGGGGGGTGCGTGGCGTGAAAAAGGTGATTCGGCAAATTTTCTTTTTACGACTGGTGGCACCCGCGGTTCGCTCGCACGTCTAAATAATAGATGCCTCGCCACTTATTTCTAATTAATTATACTGTCCAGGCTAATTGTAAAAACAGTACCGGCAATAAAAGGGTAACCTCCCCTCCCCACTTTCCAAAACAAGAACAACAACGGAAAAAAAAACTCCGGTCGTTTTCTAAACGAACACGTGCAAGCGCGCGTGAAGTAATTTAATGCAATGTGTGTGAGAGGGTGATGTATATAAAAAAATACATTGAGCACGTGCGGCGCAACGGAACGCAATTACACTCCAGGTGGCGTTGTACCTGAATAGAAGTACTACACAGTCAAATAAATTAAAGTTAGTTATTCGAATCTTGGAATTCCGCTGTTGAACAGCCTCCCATGAAACAAGAGAAACAATTTCACTAACACGAAAAAATTGCGGGAATAAAATATTCCTCGAAAGTGATACAAAGATTTTTCAGAAATGAATTACAAAAGATTAAAAAAGAAAATATTATCAATTAACTGGTCACAATTAATGCTAGAGAATGGAACATATTTAAATCAAAAACGGTTCTCACGTGTAAAATTTGGAATAAATTATTTATTTTATTACTTAATTTGTTACCAAGGGTTAATATCTTCTTCAATTTGACAAGGGGGCACTCAGTTATCACGAAACAATTTGTTGTCTGGTGTACTGAAATATAACAGAAGCCCCGCAACGCATTGAATAATGTAATGCTCGTTCGAGGCGACATCGCCCATACAAGCGCATAGGAAGCAAAAGCTCCGCCCGTATTTGGCAAATACACAAAGCATCGGTGCTAAGCGGCCCAGCACCGCTTCGTCGCTTCATTTTCCAGGGATAAAACTTAAGCACATTGGCTATATTAATCCACGGCTAATCATTGTCTCCTTCTGAACAAAACTATTGTGGATGATCCATAACGCACAATTCATAATAACATATTCAGTCATAGTCGACAGAGTTATGATCTGGAATTGGCGATCTCGGGTTCGCGTCCCGGCACTGTTTGTTTTCTCTCTTTTTTATTTTATTTATTGACAAAGACATATTTTACCAAGATAAATAAATATCTTGGAAGCCTTTGTATCAATTTAATATTCCTCTAAAGTAAACTTAGGTCTCTTGCTGCTTTAGGAGTATTGGTTGTGCCGACATTTCCGTGCATGATTTCAATCGCTCTCGACACCCATGTGCGTAAACGGGGCGCGTCGTCGGATTCTTCCACCACCCAGGCCCGAGACAAGTTGATCATATTTCGTACCAACAGCGTATTTCGGACCCCACTCACCCTTATACCTTAGAACCTAACGAACCACTGTCCACTTTCCATCACAGTTTTTCCGCAAAAAAAGAAGTGGCCGAAAAAAAAAGAATATCGCCGAGGGCTCTAAAAACCTTTTAAATCTTGTCACGCAACTTTGTAGGGGGAGGGGACAAGGCGGGGTGAAGTACCAGGTGGAAAAAATGGTAACTAGCCAAAAAGCAGTTCTGTTTTCGTCGCTCTATATCCCAGGATGCACCATACTCTGTGTCGTGGGCACGTCGCGAATTTGATTTATTTTTCCCGCGGACGGGAAAAAATTCGCACGTGGTGTTACTATGCAATGAGCGGCGACGGTCGACGAGCCATTTCCGACGAGAAAAGATTTTTTGGAAGGAGGGATCTCACAAAAAATTGATACGGCTGCCGAATGAGAGAGAAATGGGACAGCTGCTGCGAGCGTCTACTAGATGTCGCAACCGGTAGCTCGCTATTGGTGTCACGTAGGGAATAACCCACCACTCTTTAGGAATTGAGAAACTCGTGCAATAGTTGCGGAGCGCGTGCTGCAGAAATTTCGCGTGATTTGAAATCCAAAACGAGTTGATGGAATATGTTACTGATTTATCGATATAAATCGTGTCCCCACTGCCTAGGTTAGTAAAAATGACTCCAGGTTCGCTTATGCCGGCACTTTCGTAAATTGAGCTTTGGCGCCACATAGTGGCAGCCTTCCAGATGACGCGTTTTGCGTCATCTGGAAACGTGAGTTGCTAGCATTTTTTGGTCCTTGACAACGAACGAGCCAGATATATCACGTGTGAAATGATATTGGATGGCACCAGCCAATCACAACAGCCTTCCAGGTGACGTCACAGAAACTTATTTTTTTTTGCCGCCCAAAATTTATTAATGCACCCGGCTTCTGTTCGGATCAGTCATCCCGAGTTAACTTTTCGAACGCACTTCTATTACGATACTTTGTACCGTGTGAACGTAAATTTGCCAGCAATCACGATGGCCATCCAGATGACGCGCACCAATGAACCCCTCGCATAAGCGAACCTGGTCTGTGTTTTACTAACCTTGCCCACTGCCTACTTCACTTTATAAGCAGTAACTGGTAAAGAAATGTATAATAACTTGATCAAGACCATTTGAAGACCAATACGACGAAATCCCAACATGGGTCAATTCTATCCACGTTCTCTTAAAGTTACATCAGCGGCTATCGCAAACTTACGGCGTAAAACGTAACCCTAAGTTAGAAATTCCCACCAGCTTCTCCTATCGGAAAAAAAATGTTCAGTAAACTTTATAGTGTTTTTAGGAGATTCTTTATTTTATAGTTCAGTAAACTCCCTACAAAAATTAAAAAATTCCTAGCTTTCCTCTATACTAAGGTCAAAATTTTCCTTGACTTTCCAAGACCAAAATCAGAATTTTCTCTGACCTTCCCCAACCAAAATATTAAAAAAAAAATTCTCGGTAATTGTCTAATAAAAAAAAATTCCTCAGCAAAATGCGGCCCCCGTGGTACAGTGGCTATAATCATAGACTACAAAACGGGTGGTCCCGGGTTCGATTCCCGGCAGAAGC
>JAUJYS010003679.1:0-12799 GCA_033995665.1 Melogona broelemanni | reverse complement strand
CCCCCCCCCCCCCCCCCCCCCCCCCCCCCCCCCCCCCCCCCCCGGTCATCGCGCCGGAAGTAAGCGAATCTTTTACGCGCCACCGGGAGAAACTAAGTGTGTTTTCCAACCCTCGGTGACCGTATCGAACTCATATACTTGGCACGCTTTCGGCGGACTTTCAAAATGGTGGCTAGTCGAAATCGATATAAACGGCCCTATATAGATCGTCGCAGTAGACACACAGAACCCGTCGCCTCACCCCCAGCAGCAATGTAATAATGACGTTTTTCTTTTGTGCGCCAAGACGACGCGCTAATGATTTAGCCGTTGATGTAGGTTATACGGCGATGGAAAATGTGTGCTTCTTCTTAATTGGCGAGTCAATTTCAGACGGGTAGCAGGGAAATTAGATTACGACGGTAACTTAGGCTTACGACTTACGAACCGCCTAACAACGCAGGAGTTTCATTCCGCATATTTATATTTAGTTCAGTTTTGAAAGGACAATTGTTTAAAAAAAAAAAAAAAATTGGACGCCAAATGGACATTTGCGGGAACTGACATCTTCCGATTTGCGGACGTACAGAACAAATTACTCTGCTATTCCCGTTTGATTCTGTAAAATTGTACTCGTAGAAAATTGAAAGTTATGACAAAAGGAACCCCGTACACAATAAAAGGAATTCCCGTTCCAGTTAATCCCAAAAAGGCACTAAACTAACCTTACGTTCTTTCCTAGGAAAAGGACCATTGGTGCTCCTAAGTTCCTCAAGCAAGGAACCAGATCCTAAGAACGAAAACTTTCCGTTCCGTCTCCGACCGAACATTGCGAATACGTCGGTCGGTAAGCCTCCTGAACGGAAAAGCATTTTCGAAAAGAAAAAAAATTGCCGATGCATTTGCCGATGCAATTTATTTTTATTGAAGAAATTCTCCTCGCTGTAGTTGCAGGTTGCTTAGGCAATATGTGAAAGTCAAATTTTCACCAGAACCCCAGAATCGAATAAACGAGGGCCTGAGCCGGGAATCGAATCCGGAACCACCCGCTCAGCAGTTTGTTGCCATACCCACTGAGCTAGACAAATCGTACAATTGACAAGGCATTCTCGAAAATCGCAGATATGACGGTCATAAAATGAGGACCGGTGGTCTCTGGAGTCCACGTCTGGCTACACGGCGCCCGGGTTGCTAAGTGCGGTGGAACAAGCTCTCTGACTGGTTGGAGAGACCGGGAAGAGATCGATACACTGTCCCGCGCATGCGCACTGCTCAGTCTGCCACCCCACCACCACAACGGCTCCATAAAAATCTGGCAGCAGAGCAGCACCAAATATGTATACCTGACTGAAAGCGAGCGCGGGAACCCAGCGGGTTCTCGGCGAGAGAAACTCCCGACAACAGCAAAAGGTTAATGTAAACAACCCGTCTACAATCCCATGTATGGCCAAACGCCTATGTTAGACTATATCCTTCGTTTCTCGTTAGAAACGAAGCTTCACCGCCCCCCCCCCTCCACCACCAATAAAGTGTTGGCATAGACCGTGTTATTATTGGGGTTGCATGCCAATTAAACATAAAATTCGGGCCATCATTGCGTTTGTCTATGGGTCCCGCGCGATTGCGTCCGACATAAAACAATGTAGCCTTTAATTCGTTCGGCAAACAAATCAGATGTATGCACGCTTGCATTTATGTAGGCCCGATAGTGAACCCCTGTGAACCCGCACGCACAGTTCTATAATAAATCGATTAGTAGGCTTTGCAATAAAAAGAACATTGGCCTTTTTGCTCGTTTGAAAAGGATTTAAGCCATAGTGGTGTTAGTCAGCGTTTTCGATTTTTTTCTTTTTTAGTTGAATGCAAAAATCCGATTTACTCTTGTCAAACAATTACAATTGAAATGTGTATTCCACAAGCAGCCCGGCAAAAATCTTTAAGGTGTATTTGACAACGTGTGTACGAATTTATCTCCCCCCGAACAAATTCCGGAGATCTCGTTCGGGAATTGAACCCGCGACCACGCTTCGTACTTGGGGATCACCAGTGCTGGGAAGGAACGGAATAGAAAGGTTCCGTTCCGTTCCGAAGGAACGGTTCTTTTCCTAGGAAGGAAATAATGCGTACCAAAAAAGGATTCCTAAAAAAAGAACAAACCCCTTTATTTCCCGAGTGCGCCCACTAGAGGTGTTGCCGTTATCCATTCTTATGGTCAAGAATACACATTTATTCTCACCATTCCAAAATTCCTCAAAAAGGAACCCCGTTCCCAGGGTTATAAAAAGGGCGAGATGCTATATTAACCGTCTTTTACACAGTGGATCATTTCACGTTATATCTACGTATGCCTGTTGGCGAATTCGGTATATGCCGCTGCTCCAGTTCACCTCGTGGACAATTCCGTTTGACCCCCGTGACCTATTACGCGTGTGGTTTGAGTTCCCTGTCCAACGTCAATCAGCTGTCACTGGTGCTCGTAATAGCCGAGTCGCCTTGTGTCGGGGGGGAGGGGGGGGGGGGTATCGCCTCGAGGTGACCTCGCACGCTTTTCGTGTGTTGGACTGGACACCCCCGCGCTCACAAAACGCTTTCGAGTAATAATACAGTGCCATCGTACAAGTAGTCAGTATACAGTACACGAGTACAGGCATGTGCGGGTAATATGATTGTAGCCTGGCAACATTCACAGGAAATCGAATCAACTTCAAGCGCGAATTAAAATGTCCGAAGGCGCGTAAGCTTCGCCGCCAATGAAAAAAAATGAAACGAATTGGGAATATCGATTCGCAATGACAATGTCAACTAATCTTTGCACCATAAAATTTTCATCTCAGATATAATCAACGGTATGTACAGTATACGAAGTACATACAGAAATAACATTTCGAGACGCACATGTGTAAGAAAATTCACCGAACCGAACGAATAACGATGAAAGAGATTGTAAAATTAAACACAAAATGATAGTCATGTCGAAGTTGTTAAAAACATGATAATTACGCGACCATGGTTCTGGAAGTCGACTTATGATACGGTTAGCTGTGGTCACGGAAATTAGAATTAAAATTCGTGAGACCAATTTTGGGTTCTGCTATCTGTGACGAAAATTGGCACTATTGATCTATTTATTATTCTATAGACTATTTTCGTCACAGATGGCAGGACGCCGCGGACTAGTCTCACGAATTTAAATTCTACTTTCCGTGGCCACAAATAACCGTGTCTTAGAGCTACTTCCAGAATCTAGGTCACGTAATTATCATGTTTTTAACAACTTCAAAATAGGCGAAATGATTCTGGACACGTTAGCTAGCCCAACAGCGGAGTTCTACACTTAGATATCGTTGTCCGCTTGGCGCATGGTTACAAGTCGATAATTTAGAGGTCACTGGGAGCGCGCAATCGATCGACTTGTATTATTTGCCGGGTCGTTGGTTGGGAGAGGGGAGGGGCGTTTATTTCTCGACTGCCAGGCCCTGGGCCCGTATATCCGCATAATTCGATGTCGTTACGCAACCCGGGTCTTACAACCCGGGCCAGCTCATACACACATACCAAACGCTCGTCAAAATGAAACTTGGCCGAGAGGAGAAAAAAAACGTCCAATAAATTTTCATTGGCATGCGACAAAAATGTTAAACGCGATAAGAGGGGGTCTAGCCATAATGAATGTTAACTGCGGTATCTGGCTATGAGACGCGGGTATCGTATTTTAGCCCGTCATCGGACTATCGGGGGAAATAATCAGTGTTCGGTTCGTTTTTTTGTTTTTTTGTTTTAAAGGCAACCAGTTCCAGGTCCCGTTTCTCTAAAGAGAAAAGGAACCCGTCCCAGTTCCAGTTCCAACAAAGATTGAGAGTAGTCTACGCGTTTCTATTTAAAGTTCCTTTTGAAAAAGAGTTTGGAACTTTTATGTTCTTTAGATAAAATAAAAATAATAATAATAATAAATATATGAAAAAATCACTTTCTGAACAGTATGAAAATAATCCCCAACAATGCCATTGGTACATTGGATTTTTAACACATGATCTTTAAATGCGAACGTAATCATATCTTCAAAATATTTAAAAGCTTTGGAACCACTGCAAAATTCAGAAAATACGTAACAAGATAATTATAAAAGACGTTTTAACGCGAAAGGGAATTCAAAAAAGATATCAGAAAATTCAATAAAAAAATTCAAACGCGAGATCAGATACCAGAACTCGCCTTTTTGGGTCGTTGGTTCGAACGCCACGAAATTGAGACGTCAATTTTTTTCATCACACGCTCGTCTCCCGGTATTTTTGTACTACCATTTGTTGATCAGTCCAAATAACTGGAATTTCCAAGTCGACTTACACGATTTTCCCTATTTCGCGAAGAGCTATAGCGGCCCAATAAACGGCATACCATCCGAAACCCACAACCACGTCGAAGAGATGATGTAAAATACTGGACCAGTAATTGAAAAAGGGGGACTGCTGGAAGACACGCACGATATTAATGGTATCTTGGCTGAGATGGGAGAGAGGGTATAGAGAAACCCGTGATGTTCAATCAGGAAAAACACGCCAGATACTTCGTCGGATCCACCCCTCAACGACACTTCTTACATGTGTTGTTATATTATTTCCCTCGGGGATGAGCATATTTTTCCTCGTGATCTTTCTTCCACCACCACTCACACCACCACTCCCACCACCATCCTCGTTCATAATGGCAGTCTGAGAGTAGACTACGTAAGGGCAAACCAGATTGGAAGATAGAATGCCACTTATGTAAGGGGGATACGCAATTTTTCACATGGCTCTATAATAACTCGGCCCCTTATGATTCTGAAAATTACCAGTAAATTGCACAATAAATAAATTAATTAATATCTAAGCATTAATTTGATATTTGGCCGTGTGCACCAACTTATAATTTGACATAAAATATGAGTTTTCACACGATAAAGTTAATATTGCAACAGGCGTTCCCGTTCCTCCATGAAGAAAATACCGCGTTCCTCCGTTCCTATAAACAAAGAAAGGAACTACGCCGTTTTTTGTTATTTTAAAAATGAAAGGAACGAGAAACTATTTAGTTCCTTTGATAACAAACAAACACGAAAAAAATAATAAAAAATATTTGTTTGCCATTCACAATCCAATTTTTAACCACGAGGCATAGTTAAATTTATCATGGGACAAGCAGCCTCTTCGTTAGCATAAATGACAAAAAAATAAAGAAATGAGTGCTTAGATAATTATAATTAGTTTTTAAACTAACACACCAAAACTGAGCATTTCTTATTCGTAAAAGAGTAAAAAAAAACTTAAAAAAAGGCAAAAACGCTCCAAACGTTCCTTCTTAGAAATAAGAACAAAGACATTCAAAAGTTCCTCGGAAAAGGAGCAAGTTCATCAGAATATTTATATTTGGACTCTCACCAAATCTGTACCCGAGTCTATCCTGAGTTCCACTTTTGCGTTATGATTTTTAATCCCAGACATTTTTTATCGAACATACATGTATTTCTGTTTCACATGCGATTTTAAAGCAATACTTGCAATCATTTGTGGTAGAATTTGTTAAACGGCTCTCGGCTGCTACAGGGACTAAGGGGGATCGTAGTAGGATCCAATCATGCCCATAACCCCGCATTTACTGTATTGGGAAGTGAATGGTTAGTTGGTCATAATAATGCTAGTGGAAATTGCTTTCTGGGGTAGTGGTGGTGTTTCGCGTTTGGTTTCCCGCCCTGGGCTTGGGGGGTGGGAGAGAAAGCGCGGGAAAAGAATTGCTCGGTGGCGGTGTTAGGGGGAAAATGAGGGGAATATTCGAACGGAATGAGTCATCTTACGACGGTCAATACGACGAAGTGGCAGCCAAGACCTTTAAAAGAGACGTCAAAGGAACAATGCCGGTACCACCTGAGGGAACCAATAAGAATCGAGCATCTAGGATTCTAGGCTTATTTTACTGCCTTGCTCGCACTAGATTGGCTGCTCGAATTTTTCCTGCTGGAGTCAAGGAAGCTGAACATTAAAGGGAGCGAAATTGAGTAAGAAAGGGAAATGCTGTTCCCGATAGGATCCAATGGAACATCCGTTGGGACGTCAAAGAGATACAATCTCGGATTTCCCGCCAAAACCGAGGAACTTCCGGTTTGTATTTTTCTATAATTACAAATACAAAAGCAGTACATGTTCTCAAGCAGCCCAGGAGGAAACTTATTATGGCCGGGGTCAAAAGACAAGTGGTACTGGACAAACTGTGGGTCATCAAATATTTTAACAGGCTCTGTATTTGATAGTCTGTAAGACTGTTCCACTGTCGACACACTCTGGGAAAATATAGAAGGAAAACAATGGAGAAATTGAAATTAGTTTTAAAAACAGATAACTAACTGAACCTAACCTATTTTCGTAATTCGATGAAACTCGTATCGGCATCGGCCCAGACATGTTTTGACAAATTTCCAAGCCATCCTCAGGGCCATCTTTAGAACAAACGCTGCACACTGACCCTGTGTACCTGCCAATGCTCCGAGAAGAGTGAAAAAAATATTCGCTCAACATGTTCAGCAAATGCAAAACTCTCATTTAGCGTTATGTGATGATGCACCAAGACTGTACGGAAGAAAATAATGATTTTTTTCTTCCCTCCCTCCGGACACATCGTACCGCCACAGCGCTCCGCAGTAACCGGAAATAGCCTCAGCAGATTTGAGACGGGAAATAACAATTGGCAATGGGAAAAGGAAAGCGGCTAGCTAGCTGCTCCATGAAAGCGAGCCGCCGGGCTCCATTGGCACGCGCGCACTCTTGCTGGACTAGTTAGTGGTGGACGCACTTGCAGGTCTGTCTCTTTCAGTAGGCTTTCAAGCTAGAGTTGGGCGCCGTTACTTTTCCGTTCCTTTATTTTGTTTTAGACTGGCAGAGGAATGGAGCAGCGAATTACCGTTATGTCCGATTACGGTGCGGGCTCTCGTTTATTTGATTCTGAGAAAATGGTAAAGATGTGTCCATCACATATTGCTATAAAAACACGAGGTACATAATTTCCTGTAGTGATATTCACTACGTTGATTGGCAATTAAAAAATAAATAAAATTACATTTGAAGACCTAAGTAGGGCTTGATAACAAAAAATAAACTCTGTATGCCGCAATAAATTGAAGGCAACGGTTAAATAATAGATCTATTTTTTTTTTTAGAATTTAACCTTTGCCTTTAATTTACCGCGGCATATAGAGTTCATTTTTGGTCAAATAACGATTAAAGGCTTTTTAACGTACCCGACAACTTTCCCACGGCTTTATTTCCATTGCGAAAGAAGGCATGTGAAAGAAATAATCTTGTCCGAAAAAATGTGGAGGTCTGTCACTGTCGGGAATTGAACCCTCGATCAGGGTAACGCTAACCACAACACCACACGTTCCATCACTGTAGCGGTAACAAACCGTGAGTTTTTATAACCTCCGCATACCTTGTGTTTTGAACACCCGCCTAAATTTGTCCACCACTGGAATAAGAAGGATCATCTTCTTACATGGTTGCGTTGCCCCTGCGGGGGCAGTAACCAAAACAAGAGAAACGCGTTGGCCCGAACAATTCAAAAAGTTTCCCCCCAGGAAGAGACAACTTTCTCCGGCGCTTAAAAACGCATCAGCGGAGTTCCACCCGCCGAAAGGAACTCAGTCAGATGGTTGGTCGAAGATACGACTCGAGACAGCATGTAATCTTTCGGAATGATATTTTTGCTCCGGGCAAAAAAAATGACTTGGCCATCATAACTGTATATATCAGCATGATAGTGCGTTGAATAAAAATAAAAGCGCAGTCTCTTCCGTTACGTGTTGGGTAAGAACGGTTTTCTTTTCTGGGGAACATTTGGACGGCTTGGTGTGCACAGTAGGAATGAGCGTTTGGGAGTTGTTTGACTCTTTTTAGAAACCACAACATGATATCAGAGATTCATTTTTGGTACACAGAAAACCAACACTCAGCTTATTATTATTATTATCGAATATTTATCAGCCCAAAGAACACAAAACGACGAGGTGTACATAAGCAAAATCAACAAACGGGAAAGATGAAAGACGAAAGAGATTGCCAATGCAATATGCAAAATGTTAAAATCACGTTGATTTGAAGAGCATAACGAGATAGTTTCATTTCTTGAGATAAAAAATAAATGTATAATTAAATATATTTAAATGTTTTACAATAAATAAATATATTTTTTTATCTCAGGAAATGAAACTTTCAAGTCCTGCCCTTTGAATTAACGCGCATTTAACATTTTGCATATTGCATCGGTAATCTCGTTCACCTTCGTCGTTCCGGATCGGCGATTTTTCTTATGTGCACCTCGTCATTTTGTCGCTCTTTAGCAGTTATAATTGAACAAATGCATGTTGATATTTCTCGATTGATTATGCACATGCCTGCAATCGTTCTATGTCTTTATCTGTTTCTTCCTCCAATTTATTGCGCCAATTGTAAATTTCAACTTTCTTTCTTGCGACGGCGTCATCAGGCGGAGACACAATTTCGAACCCAAGAATTAAGCTTCTGCCATCAACTTAAACGCAATGCAATTGATGCTACAACAGCGTCGACGCACACAAGCATCATGGAAGAGGGGAATATAAATCGGCCGGCGTATTGCGCGAAGCGAAATTATTTATAGAAAAGCCGTCCACGGCACAATGATTGATGAGGAAAAATGATTTCAGAGAGAGAGAGAGCACCAGCAACAGCAGCAGCAGGCTCAATTCGAAGTGACAACTCTCCCCCCCCCCTCCTGCCATTAAGCAAATGAGATGCGCATTTATAAACGAAGGATGCCGAGCGGCCACTACCACATAAGCCAAGCAACTACCACACCACATCAAGAGGTTTTTTTTTGAGGATACTGAATCCGACAAGCAGCAATGGCTGTCGCCGGTTCAAGTGTGGTTGATATTCTCCTACTCATTTTTTATTTAGACCGACGGGGTTTCAAATCAGAGTGGTGTAAGTTTGCCTTTTTTTTCCCAAGTGAAAAACGAAAGGTTTTATTCGAATTAACTCAGTGTTGGATCCGTTCCTTTTGAAAAGAAAGCGCGTCACCCCCTGGCCTCTTCCTCCGTAATGAAAGGACAGCGTTCCTTTATAAAATGAAAGGAACTAAGACGTTCCTCGTTCCTCTAAGAACTGAACAGTGTGTTTCGAAGAAATCTTGATTTCTCCTAGCGCGATATTATCGTCTGGTGTAAAATTTAAATGTCGAAACGCAGGAAGGAGTAAAAACAATGTAGTTCTAATTAGTAATACACTAAAATAGAAATAAAAACCATTTGATTACTATTCGCCATTATAATTCTAATCGCAAGACATTATCGGCGATTCCATTAGATAAGCAACCTCCCTGTGACGATCCCGGGTTCGATTCCTGGCTCCGGTTCTCGTTCATTCGATCCCGGGGAAACTGATAAAAAATGTACCCAACCCCAAATGCTCAAACGGTTCGAAGGGAAACATTATTTCCTGTTGTGATATTCACTACAATGATTATCAAAAAAAAAACAATAAAGAAAAATAATAATAATAAAAATACACGTTAACTGTTTACGGGGTAGAAGACAACGCTCACGCAGTAAACAACAACCAACTCTGGGTTCTAGCATTACATTTCATTGGCCGCAGCGCCACCGGATAATTAGACTTCGGCTTCAGCCCGCCCAACCCCCTTCCCGAACAACGCATCTCCGCTAAAGTCACGCAAAAATAAGGATGGCTAATATTACGTGTTTTTTTATCTCTATCTCTTGTGATGTCTATGCGTATCTGGGATATCGTCGCCCCGCCCCAAGCTCTTCCCCCCCCCCCACCGGCGGTGACTGACACCCCCGCGTGAATCATTAAAAGCGACGCGGCAATTATCTCATCGGGTTCTGTTTGTTTGCGGCGGGCCGCTGACTGGAAGCTTCTTCAGCCGGCTTCGACAGTCATCCTCCCTCTACTAACACCACCATCACCACCCGGTCTCTCATATAGCTGCCGTGGACGGCGACTTCGCCATCCATTCATCGTCAACAGCTGTCGCGGTCGTGGGATATATTAAAATTGGCTGCTGGGCTGTGGTAAAATTGACTAACTGGTGTTTCTCGTTCCCGTCCACCGAACACAGTGGCTGGGTAGCTTTCCATTTTTTTTTACCGCTCTTCGGGACTTCCAAGGGTATTCTGCTTTGAAGAGCCCCTCCTCCAGCGGTGGTACTTTCGCCTAGTCTAGGTTTCATAACTAGGCAGAGATCTTTAACGTGCATCTGGTATAATACGATGGCAAGGCTTTACTTCCATTCGGAAGGATGCCGTGTGTACGAATTTCTCTGGTTCGGAAAAATTGAGGTGGTCTCAAAAAGGGACTGGATTGTTGAAGGGTTCGTATTGATTAAAAAATAAAAAATAGTAAGCTGAGGCAAATTAAGTTTATTTTATCTTTAGCGTCTATTTTTTGTCAAATAACGGCCAACATGTTAGAAGAAAAACGATTATTTCTCATAACCAAACAACGCTTAATCAAAAACAAAAATTTTCCTGACCAAAATCAGAAATTCCCTGGTCAGACGCCACTGATTCATAAAGTAAGAGTTTCATTTTAATAATCTTCTATTTAAAAAATAGTGCAAGGAACACAACGACAAATGAGGAAATAGTGCACAAAGGGTCATTTATTTTCAAATTTAAATGCATTAAAGGTCGTGCCCCTCACATATTGCCTAAGCAACACGAGGGGTAGAAAATCTACAAAAAATCTCCTGTACCAAAAATCTCCAGTAGTGATATTCACTACAGTGAGGGAATTTTTTCCATTGAGCAAAAAATGTTCGCGCAGCGCGAAAATTAAAATTAAATACAAATTCTTACAAAGAAAAAAAAAATAGAAACGCTAGAAAGGCACAAGAACCCAATACTCTAATACATGGCGCAGCTTTTCACAAACAAAAATTGCACTCTCATGCGTACACTCTTATAAATTGGAATAAGTCACATTTTTATTAAAATTAGGATTACAAATCCATCGCCGCCCTTAATATTATTTTTCACAGCAAGACACAGAAGCAAGACGCGTGCAGAGCTCTATAGACGCATTAATTCTAAGTATGTCGCCTGAATTAATTTTATAGCTGCACTTTAGAATCTCCAATTTTTTGTTATCTCTCTTCACAAAACCAGAGTCAGAAAGTTTCGGTTGAGAATAACGTTACCAAAGCAAAAAAAAAAAAAAAAAAAAAAAAGCGCATTTCGTTAGAGTGGAGTGACATCTAGTTAGGAGTTTACAGGACCCCACGCGACCATATCCGGACACTTTGCAATCAAGAGAATGGTTCTCGGGAGATCCATAAAATTCCGGGAGATAGCGACTTTCTCCACCGAAAGGTTCACCGCCCGACACCTGGCCCTTTAGAATTAATTTGGGCCTTATTGGAGGCCTCCACGCTGAATGCAAAATATCGCGTTTAAAAATTATTAATTAGCGTCAGGTAACTATCATGTATTTTTTAGCTTAAATTTATTTATTTTATAATTCTCGGATAGCATCAATTTGGGTTAAATAATTCTGGCAATTTGTCCTCGTCATTAAGAAATAACAAGCGTACTTCAATAATATAAGTTACACCTACGTATAAAGTGTTATTTTAAATGAAAAGAAACCAATCATAGTTTCCATTCTTCCTAACAAAAAATTAAACCGGTTTCAGTTCCAATTCCTAAGATCCTACGTTTAAAAGTTCAAAGGAAAATGGAAAAAAAAGGAACAAAATCCAATATAAACATGAAAAAATATTAAAAAAGGAAACAAAACCGTTCCAAACTTCGGGGAAAAAATTAAGATGTTCAAATGCTCCTCTAAGGAATAACCCATTTCTAGGAACATTTTTCTAGTATGTACACGTTGTAAGTATTAAATCTCTCACCTAGAACACCCAGCATAAATAAATACCACGAAACGCGCGTTTCCATCGTTACAGTTACGTATGCATAGAACGCAGCGCCCGTGCACACTTTTCCTACACGTCTCGTTGCAGGTACAACTAAGTGTCGACACGGTAAGACCATCAGTTTAATGGTCCCCATAAACGAGACCTGTAAAAAGGGGAGGGGTGGATTACTGTCTATGCCCGCACCACGGTTAATGTTGACAAACCGTGCCCAAATTAGGCTCACCGCCGCGTCGCACTCGGAAAAAAGGGTGGTTGCGTTGCCTAACCAGGCGTACGAGCTCTATCCCCAAAAAACACCTTGTAAATACGGATTTATCTCTAAGGAACGATGCGCTTCCGCCATACATTCCAGAATTCGTCATACTTGTACGCTTGCCTAAACAAGATACGTTTCCAACTATGCCACGAACATGTACCTTCTACTTTTTATCTTCGAATATACATGTACAGTAGATTAAAATAAGCGGAATATAGATTAAAATAATCGATCAAAAGTGAATAATTTCAGAGCCTACAAAAATTCTCAACACTCGCTAATGGACAGATGGGGATTTTGCCCTGCGGTGACGTCACGGTCACGGGCGGGTCAGAAGCGATTTTTTGATTATGCAGACGACAGTAAAATATAAAATCAAAAATGCCGCGTGGGTGCTGCGTGTTAGACTATAAAAATGTAAATGGAACTCCCGGAGTATCATTTAATCGTTTTCCGAAATATAAAAACACAAGAAAGAAATGGATTACTAGAATAGACCGATCGAAGTTTTGAAAGCTAGTTTCTAGCGGCAAATACGTGAACCAAAACCGTTGTTTTCATGAAGCAGACGACAGCAACGCCTCACAAAGCGGGGACTCG
>JAUJYS010003678.1:0-12799 GCA_033995665.1 Melogona broelemanni | reverse complement strand
AGCCTGCGCCGGGAATCGAACCCGGGACCGTCGGTTTCGTAGGATGTTGCCATACCCACTGAGCCATCGGTACGTACAATTTTAATTTCTCCAAACTGTATCGAATAAAATGATTCAGCAAACTAGATCAAAGTACCCTTTTCCAAAATATTTATTATTTATTTGCGGTTGTGGTATATACTGTTATGCCCATTTTTACTGCAAAGTTAATTTTCGTAGTTCATCAAGTGACGAAATACGAAAATTCGCGGGATTGCATTGCCCACTTTTGTACTTTGGAACTACGATATTGGAGGACGGACGAGTCGAAAATTGACGCCCAGCATCATTCGTATGATAATTCTCCATCGCTGCCTCGCGATCGCTAATGTGTTGAAAAATGCAAATTAAATTATCCGGCGAGCGACCGAGATAGTAGTCAATTTCCAATAAATAATCCGTCAATAGCGATCGTTGTAGGTATAATCTGACAACACTGACCTTAATCCGCGGGAAGTGTGATCCTCTCTGCCGGGGCGCGTTATTCGAATTTCCCGTCGATCTCCCGCGAAAAAAATCCCCCAAATTCACCGCGGCAACAACAGTTATAACGACCGGCTTTGTGCACACACACGCACCACGACGATTGTAAAATACCCGCTCGCCGCTGCGACACTCTTTTGACACAATTTTCTTGTCCAACTTTGGGTCGTGCGCGTCGCATTCGCCGACGCGCCAAAAACTGACTGCACTGCTGACAATCTGTGCGAATCGGGCGCACGCGTTGGAAAGATAGAACCGAAAACGCGTGCATGTGTATGTGGGGGTTGTAGGTGTAGGGGGAGGGGGTGTACTGTCTCTTTACGGTTGCGCTTGGCAGCACAGCTGTGGCGCGCGTGCAGTCTGCACCAATGATCTCTCTCCATTGCGGCCTGGCCCCCTCTCCCGAGATTAAGACCCGACCTTAAGCACGAGACAGAGATGCTCTGAGACAAAGACCTCGTTCAATTTCTTGGCTGCTCCGTGCTGGGCGACTATTTTAATTTATTTCCATATTCATACCCGTTTCAACTACAATATGTGCATATGGATCCTCTGTAACCTACAGATTAAAAGTGTCTTACTATCGGATTTCATTTGACTGAATTATTATTTATTTTATTTTATATTTAATTTAATTTGTTAATTCTCATTTACAATATTCATTCCATTTTACATTTAAAATTTTCATTGATCGCCATACCGCTGCATTGGTCAAGAGCTTCTTAATATATCCGTGAAATAGCCTGTAATCCTGTAATATTAAAATATAAAATTAGAAGTTGTGTCAATGCGTGTGTATGTCTGTCAGTGACGGGTGGACCACTACACGCTCTTTCGGTTGGTTAGTTGGGTTAAATGGCACTTTGTTTCTTACTTTACATTCAACTATTTGCGGGGGATTTTTTAAGCTGAAATTTTAATTTTTTGAATATCCTTTTGGAAATCAATTCCCATTTTTTGAAAAAACTTCCGTTCCCCTTATCTCGGGCGAAGCCTGGAGGGTATTTCTAGTACTATGTAATTCCAAGTCAAAGTATTTTTCACTCGAGTGCCATCTAGTGAGCATTTCTATACCGTAGAAATAACCATGAAATACACTCACCACTGATGTGACAATTGCACTGGCTTCCCCAAACAACTCAACAAATCTATTTTTTTATTCCGTTAGGGGGCGTCAGGAGTTCATATGGTGGGACTTAATAGCGCCACCTGACAGTAAGCAAAATTGCACTTTGACTCTGTTGGATAAAATGTTTTTATTTTTTCTTTTAAATAAATATAACGAATTTGTTTGCAGTGACTTATCCGATACTTAAACAACGTAACAAATGGAAAAACAATGAGTTCGTAGTGAATCGTTACTAGCACGCACGTCTATACGGAGAATGTTCCAACGAAAATCGCATTATAAAGATTTATGATTTAAAAGGGAGAGTCAATATCAATTAAAATATCAAAACGACATAGAAAAACACACAATCACGTGTTTAGACACGTGCTTTACTAAATACATGTACCAACTCAACGAACGGCGACCATTAACATATTCGGTTACTTTGCAAAAAAATAGTCAATATTTGTAATACTGTGGACAATTTTATGCTAAGTATCAAGGTTTAATGGAGAGCTAAGAAGTATCAAGGTTTAATTTTTGTTTGACAATTAGGTTATAATCATTAGATATTTGTTGATGTTCTTAAATGCCTGAAAGAACCAGCACTTCTATGAAATTTAATTCGTCAATTAAATAATATACAGTTTACTCAGCACCTTACTCATTCAATTTTGCTTGGCAACCTGAAATATTGATTTGCTTTTGAACAAGTCGATATAAACCTCCACACATCCACCTGTACATGGAATAACCAATTATATTTGGTCAGTTAGGACATATAATCGTGTAAACCCTTCTTCCAAATATACGTTCAAAATAATAATATTTCGAGTGTATTCCATATATTCCACTGCAAATGAATATGAATCACATGATAACAACATATTACAAACGACACAAGTTATTTCCCGGTAATGAAATAAATGATACCTTCAAGCGCCAGACTACAGTCGATATGTCTCTAACGATATGTACTTGTACACAGCGTGGTGGACACAAAAAAGGATCTCCTAGAAATGCATCCATGATAAAATCGCAAATCTTTAATCGGTTCCACTGAATTTTGGCTCATATGTAGGTCTTCCCTTTCTTCATGAATTGTCATCATGCTCGTGCACTTCAGATACAATTCAGATTCGAAATTCTCATATCCAAAATGGCGTACAGTCTAAAGAACGTAAAGAGTCAGTGGGCTTGCGTAGTGTGAAAAATATAAGAGCGAATCTGCAACAAATTATGGCGGGAAACATTTCGAAATTATAACTCATTGAGCGCGGCTATGGCTCCGAATTTTACAGTACATATTTAGTACGAAGGCTGGTTATAGAAACCTCTGTGGAAAATTGATTTAACTGGGTTAACGAAACGTCGTGCTGAGATAAGTGGTTAAAGAACGAAGTGGTCGATTGCATAATTTCATTCGAATAACGGTTAGTAATTTTTTTATTAAACATTTCTTGGAAATGTAGGAGAATCCTTATTTTGTGTCCATCATCTTGAATACAGTACAATCTCAACTTTCACTAAAGTCAAGTGGCAGTGATACGCAATATTGCACATTGAATTTGATTCGTCTATTTTCCCCGTGACCAAAATAGAGACGAATTTTCCCCCAAAATTTATACACATCATACCTATTTTCACGCACCATTAACTACTTGTATATGTATAATACGCCCCACTCAGTCTTTAAAAATTATTTATTTTTCAAGACTACTTTTGCGATTTGTTGACGCCATGTATCAAAAAAGCCTTGTTGATTTATGTGCATAGAACCTCCATGCAAATTGTATTTTACCATGGTAACCGAGTATATTTCTATCGCTTCATGAATAATGTGTTTACTGTATTTGATTAGAGGGGAGACCCTGTGCCCACACATGTAACCTTTTCGATTAAATGCTGCGGGTAGACAAATGTCAATAAAGATACTGCGTGCAGCGAAGTTTTCCTAGAAAAATCCTGGAAATTCTATAAATACCTTCTAAACGATGCTTGAATACAAAACCCGAAATGCTTTAAATGCCGAATGCTGAAGTACACCCCGGCTTACGTAAAAAATGTTTAACGTTATTTGTATTACAACAAAAATTATTTTTTCAATTTCTAAAATAAGTATTTTGTGTACTCAACAGTTCTGGTATTCTAGTACGCCAATATCATTAATAGGCATCAGATATAATTGAGAAAATAATACAAGATAGGGTGCAATGATTTCCAATTTTCGTTTTAAGGAACATTAGAATTCTTAAACAATCATCATGCAGTGAAACGCAAAAAATATTACAGTTAACACAGAATCCAAATTGTTGTTGATCCGTTATCGTCGCTTCATTTGCAAAGTTTCAATTTTCCTATTATTTTCCAAATGTGGGAGATGCTTTCGTCCAATTCCAAAATGTCTTTAAAAATAATGTTTTGAAAAATGGCAGGCCATCATAGAATATCAGCCATGCCTTTTTGTTTAGGAAGGAAGGCAAGGTGGGTGAAATTTCAGTTGGCAACATTGTTAGAAGGCACACGCGGAAAAAAAACCACTCGGCCCGGTTGTTCTCATAGAAAGGAAACACAAATATTGTTTTTTAGTGATCGATGTGCTGCCTTGCCGTGGTTTCAGCGCGAAATTTGTCCGCCATCTTTAATTTTTTTTATTTCGTCCGCCATCTTTGATTTTTTTTATTTCGTCCGCCATCTTGGTGTGTTCAGTCACTTCTGTGTTTATTGAGCAATCGAACATTCAGACTGCTTAGAGGTTCTGGAAATCGTAACGAAGATGTTTGAGCGGGTGAGATAATACTGGTTGCCATTGAATCATGGTCACGTCGTTGGCTCGTGAATTTTTTGCCGGGTCAGTAGCGACCTCTGACGGATTGAAACAGCACTTGGGACTGCAGTACAGGCTGTCCATGGCGCAGCGGCATTCCATGCACGGGTCGCTGGCAACTCCTACGAGTTCGCCCACCTTGTAGACGACACCCAAGATGTCACAGGTCACTGAAAGATGGCCAATGCAAAATTACAAAATAAAAACTAATTGTTTAACCCAATTTATCCTGTACTAATATTTCAGAATGTCGGTTTTTAAGCTTAAAAAATAATGATGCCGAGTTCTTTTCAAAACACTTATATTGCGAATGCAATAAAATAAATTTTAAATTTTAATTAAATTAAATTAAATTTAAATTAAATTTAACTGAACACGTGTTACCATAAACATTATGCATTTAGGACTTACTTGAAGAGTAACTCATGTCTTGTCGTTTTTTTCTGGTTAGGGCGAAAGGCAAAGGCTCTCCTTTCTTCGGAATCGCTGAAATTAAAACAAAATGTTGAACGAGACAAGATGTTACAAAGGCGCATTTTCAATTTCACGTGTGCTGCCCCCGCACATTTGCAATCACTGCTTGCAGTACGCACGCATTACAGGCGCCATGTTCTCACATCAAGCAATATTTTTTAAGGTTTCAAACAAGAATTAGTTTAATCTTGAAAAAAACTCACAACCTTCGTTAAACATCAAGGAGAATATTTCTACTGTGCAGAGGATTACGTAAAATTTTTCTCTACAACTTATTTATACTGTGGAAGAATTATATCTAGAGAACTGACTGCTAATTTGTCACATTCTGAGGACTTCAAAAAAATGTTTTTTTGCCGACTAGGAATTGCCCGACCAGGGCTCATTATAGTTTTTATGAAATAAATACATGTATATTCGTATTTTCTTCAAATCGTTTATTGGAATTATAAATTTTAAAGATATTTAACGCGAAAAAAAAAATAAAATGTTTGTCAAACAGTCGGCTTTATTTTTTTCTTTCCTTTAAAACGAATACTTTGTAAACGAAAATAAAAGCTTTGCTGTCCTTCTCATGTTCCATTTGGGAAACAATGGAACAATGGTCGTCGAGCACACAAAGAAACGTGAAACCCAGGGGTGACGTTGAGTCAATGGCATCAAATCAGCTTACAGCATACGTAAAGCGATCGAGCGCAAACTCCCTCGTAGTCCAGTTCCACGCATCCCTCGGGCGCCGGTGGACAGTTCTTCCAGTAGCAATCCACGAATCCGTTGACGCACACGCAAAAATGGCAGGGGTCGTCTTGATCCAGGCTCTGGCCGGCCGCGTACACACGACCCTTGTAGTAGCACGTGCTGCCGGGACTGTAACCTTGGTTGCAAATGAGAATGTGGCAGTGTTGTCAAGTATTGAAAACATGGACGGGTGACCAAATCACCAATGAATTTGTTTACTTCCATTTTTTCATTAGCACCAAAAAATTTCGGTACGTTTAACGATGAGGCTGATGCCCAAAAAAATTAAATTAAATTTTTGTACAGCAAGTTATCAAAAATATTAAAATTTACCATGTCTGTTACACATTAAAACTTCTGTTTAAAACTAAAAAATACGTACGGTCATAGAAGAAGTGATTTTGGTCATTCGGCGGGGCTAACGTAGTGGTGGTAGTTCGGAGTTCCACCAACGTGGCCAGCGTGGTAAGATCATCCCTCGTGACGATGGTGGCATTGATGAGGCCCTCTGCCGGCGTATTGGCGAACCAGTCCGTACCGGAAACGCTGGGAGCCGGTCTTCGGGTGCTCGTCCTTCGAGCCGGACGCCAGCTCACCGGATATGATGTCACGGTGGTGGTGGTGGGAGCGGAAGCGGGTTGTGACACGGGCGGAAATAAATCGTTGCTTATTTCCTGTCCGCCCGCGACGACATTTGGCGATTTAACTTCCGGAACCCTGGACAAGGGTGACTGCGAGTCGGCGGGAAAATAGTAAGTGGCGCCACCTATGGTGTTTTTGGATTCCAGGGCCGAGAGGTCGCTTCGGTCGATTTCGGCAGCGGGAGTCGACGACGATTCGGTGGCGACGGTTTGATTGCTGGAATCGTGATCGGCTTGGTCGCTGGATGTGATTTCGTCCGTTGACGTGATGGTGTCCACGGTGGAATTCTCGTCGTTGAATGGCGCGATGGTGGATGACGTGCCTTGCCACGCGTCTCGCTGATTCAGCTCCTCGGTGGTGGCATCCGTCACCTCAATGCTAAATGGCGGATCAGTAGTTGCTGGACCGTCCGTTGTGGCGCTGTCGGTGGCGGTAGTTGATATATCGCCGGTGACGGTCGGTAGGGGATCCACAGTCGGAGCTGAAAAAGAGCCGTATATGAATGTTGTACAGTTAATGGGAGTGATTTTTTGATTAAAAGAAAAAATAGTAGTTAAATTGTATTCCTAAACGAGAGTTCGCCAGACTCTGATCGGGTACTCTCTTCGGCACCATTTTCCAAATTCGTGATTGGGCGATGGTATCAATAAGGCGTCTAGGACGTTTTTGTATTTAAACGAATAGATAGCATGGTCTGGGAGCGTCGAAAAGAAAGACGAACAGAGTGTGGCAAACTCTCATTTATGGAATAATATTTCATAGTTGTTTTTTTCGCACAATCTATGCACCTGTCACCATTTGTTCATTCGACATTTCATCCAAAAAAATAATAGCAATATTATTTTATAAACGTCAGTTACCCAAAACCGCTGTCCCGGACCATCTGGTCGGTGTAATCAAACTTCACTGCCAGGATTCAGAGGTTGTTGTAAGTCAAAATTTGGAAGTAGTTTAGTTCACGCACTCCCCACAGGGCCAGTGGCGCTGCGAAGCGTAATTCTAATCGAATATAAATATCAGGGCCACCCGGTGGCGATTCTGTGAACTTCGCTTACTACCACATTTTGGCTTGCAACAAACCTATGAATCCTGGCACACATTTAAAAAAAAAAAATCTTTATTTCAAAAATTTGCTCCGTTAGGAATCGTTACGATCGTATGAAAAAGAATTAAAAAATAGAGCATTAAAGAGTCATGGAAATTGCGTGAGAAAATTAATGCACGCTTCGTTTGAGCTCTTGGTATTATTCAAGTAGCTCATTAACTGCAAATTCCAGCGTCAATTAACGATTCATTGTACTGTATTTTAAAAAATTCAAAGTTTACCTGATGAAACCTCATTAGTGGCGAAATGCAGCAGTAAGATTAGGAGAAAGCCGAGGAAAAGGTGAAGCCGGCTGGCTGACCACGTAGTCAATCCCATTTTTTTCTCGACAACAAGTATCTGCAAAATAAAAACAGTGAGTTAAATTTGTGAACTTTGCTACACATTTGCCAACCTTGTATGAGAAACAGAAAAGCAGCTACTGTATATATGCATTATAAGAAAAAGTTAATCTCATGAGCAATCACGACCATTTCAAATTGAGTGAGTCATATATTCGAGTTTACTTTCATTTAGTTGCTGTAATAATCAAAATACAAGCGTAACGCAGCATTATAAACTGAAACAAAAAAATACTCGTATACTCAGTATGAAGCGGTTAAAAAGGCAGAGTGGTGTATCTACATTATTTTCTCGTATATACGGCTAAAAGTCTACGTCCCTTTGCCATTATACTATATAACTAAAAAAAAAATATTTTGGATGAAATTCCTCTCACTGTAGTGAAAATCACTCCAGCAGATTATGTATCCCTCGTGTTGCTGTGGTAATATGTGAGGGGAACGTTGACACCAGGTCCCTTGTTTTTTTTTGTTTTTTTAATTGTTTTCGCTTAGTTTTCGCTTTTTTGAATGCAAACAACTATGATGGAATCTCTAAATTCTCCGAAGTCCGCATGCGCCCCTAGCGGCACACATCATACTTACTCGTTTCTCGATCGTCCCTACGGTTTTTTAGCACCTGCCACCTGCCAATCTGCAGCCGATAGTCGCTCAAACAGCAGACCGTTTGAACTCGCTCAAGCGCTCTCGCCCGCTTCCATCCACCCACTCCCAATCAAGCACGTGTGGCGCGCGCATGCCGGTCAGGTAGCGGAGCGTTTCAGAAATTCCCTTCCACTTCACCTTTCACTCTCTCTCTCTCGGAAATTCTGGGTGAATGTCGGCTGTCTCGGGACGCCGGTCGGTTTTCAGTAAAGAGGGCTGCATGACGGCTTTGCCTCTTCCTCAACCACCCCAAGTCAGTTTAAGGAGACGTCGCCTCAATTAATCTTCACGCGCTCCGACCCCAGCGCACCTACAATCCTCGGCAAAGCGCTCCACGTACTGAGCGCGATAGAGATTAAGAAAAGGCGCTCTTGTTGCATTTGCAGCCAGCCTCGTGCGAACTTTCGCGTTCAAGCCTCCTCAGACCTGGGTGTACATTGTTAACACTATCGATTTTAGGTCTGACATGACGTCACAAGTGTAATGATGAACCCGCATCAAGTAGTCACGAATTTAAGAGTTGAAATACGGATAATTTAGTTTATTGTTAAATTTGTCTCTTACCTATTTTCCTTTTAATGATATGCAGTTTGCAAACTCGAAATGAACCGGAAAACACGAAAGAGAGCAATCAATGGAGTTTTCCAACGAAAAAAAAATTGTGGCTTAAATAATCACGAACTCTTGTATGGTTTTTAGAAAATATAGAAGCTCTTCGAAATCGTTCGAAATATTGAAAGCGCTAATGTTTCGACATTTTCTCACGACTGCACAAAAATAGCGAGTGATTGAGTCACAAATGTTTTTTCTTTATCGCGCGACACGCGAATTTCATTTAAAAAAAAAAAGTATTCATTAAAAATTCATTTCATTAAAAAGTTAACTTTTTAATTGTTGGGCGTGACGAACGTTGAAGGTAACCACGCGAAAACGAGCGCTTGGGGCGGATCTGTATACTCAACACTTCTAGAGCACCACTCGAAGGTACTGAACCGGAACATGTTTCCCATTTATTCGAAAGGTTACATAATATACGACTACGATGCACATACTTGATGCTAGCTCGAATCTTAAATCCTCCCAACCTTAAAATCTGACTCGGCGTGCTGAGTGATAGATGAATTAACTGAGGATCACTATACAGCGTTTAAGATGTCGACGAGATAAGATTTAAACGAATAGTTCACCAGAATTAAATCGAATTATTTATTAATTAAATTAAAAACATTGATTAATTAATTAATTAATTACTTTAAACGAGAGTTCGCCAGAGGTTCATCGTCTTTCTTTTCGGCGCTGTACCGGAATATCCTATACTAACCGACGGCTCAGTGGGTATGGGGACATGCTACGAAGCGGACGGTCCCGGGTTCGATTCCCGGCGTAGGCTTTCGTTTATTCGTTAGCCTGGGGTACTGGCGTCACCCCTGAGCCTCCATTAGGGAGTCCAGAGCTTAAGGGTGGATCCTGCAGCCTGGCTGTACCAGCAGCCATCCCTCTTCCCTTCCCTTCCCTGCCCCTCACATATCTCCACAGAGACACGAGGGTGCAGTAATCCTGAAGTGCACTAGGCGCTACTGTGATTTAAAAAAAAATCTTTTGCAGACCTTTCTGTGGCAAACTTGCTGCATAGGCAATATCGGTAACAACCCATGAGCGATTCCTTCGGTTTGAAGCGAATCTTTGCCTCAGGCGCCTTTCACAAAATGAGCAAAATAATAATTTGAGATTGCCCTTATTGTGATCAATGTGATGAAATAAACACGATGAACTATGATAAAATCAACACCCAGTCACGACTGAAAATTGATCACTATTGTCCTAAAATGTCTTGGCCACTTGAAAATTTCCACTTTTGCCATATGGGAAAAAAGTCCTTCATTTCGTCACGAAATCTGAAAGCTGAAGTAGTTTAACTAATTCATTTTGGATCCAAAATTGTAATTAATTTTGAGAATTTTTTTTTTCTGTTTGCGTCTCACGGCTTGTAATTCTCCCGCTTAACTTAGCTTAACGCGTCGGTCTCCCAATTAACCCCGGAGTGCCTTTTCCAAATAAACCAACTCGCGCGCGTGATTTCACCAACTTTACGTTCGTCATCTGCTAAAGAGTTTCGCTAATTATCACTTTCTCCCCACCCACACCCCTCCCCCAGCCATACTCTACTGGTGGGTCCAGACTAGTACAAAATCTGCGTACCATGATCGCGATCTTGATAAAAATGTGCAACTAGAGAATGTCTAGTTTTGTTTCAAATGCATGTATCATTTTTGCTTATCTTTAGTTATACCAAGCCGACGGTCCCGGGTTCGATTCCCGGCGCAGGTTTTCGTTTATTCGTTAGCCTGTGGTACTGGCGTCACCCCTGAGCTTCTATTAGGGAGTCCAGAATTTAGGTGTGGATCCTGCAGCCTGGTTATACCAACTGCCATTTCCCTTCCCTTCAACTCCCTGCATCTCACATATCTCCATAGATACACGAGGGTGCAGTAATCCTGTAGTAATTAGCACTACGGTGATTTAAAAAAAAATGACTTAAATAATTATAATATTTAGAGTAAAAGAAATATCGTGAAAACGAAACATGTTTTTTTTTTAATATTTAGACCAGTTCATGGGCAAATTATCTTTCAGAGTAGTTCTAGCAATCTGTAAAGACCGTTCACACTTTAGACTTTATTCCCTGAGATGCGCCGAGTTGAAACTCTAGCCGACATCTGAAATACCTGTTCACATGTACAAGTCTACCCCATGTGTAACTGTGTGCCCCTTTTTTAGACCTTTTTTTCTAGCGCTTCTAGAGCTTATACAGCTGTTCCGTGCACACAACGAGCTCTAGGAGAAATTAAGATTTCTCCGAAAACAAACACACAACTCGCATGCACAGTTGCCCGAGAGCTAGCAAGAGACATAGCAAAATTGATAGACAGAAATTTCATCGCGGATCAAACGTGACATCTTGACATCTTTGAAACACCATTTTAGATAAATTTATGTCCCGTCTGAATGTGAATATGGAAGGTGAGTGTGAATATGAAATGATGGCACCAATTTACATGTAGTTATCATCGATATTTTAAGCATCGATAATTTAAGCATCACCTAGCGAACAAATTTGAAACTTTCTATCAGGCGTTCGTCAGAAAGCTCATCATCTGTTACCCTTTTGCCTGACTGTTGCTCAAAACGCCCGGGAAATGTCCCCACATAATTTCATCGTTTTCCCATCAGGTGGCCTAATTAGCGATTGTAACGCCATCTGGTGGCCGTATTGGCAAGCGTGTACTGTATACGAGTCACAGTCAAGGTGGCGGATGTTGACCGCGAATCGGATATTCGTTCATGTAAATTTTCAATTTACGACTGTCTTCAATGAATTTCGTTCTCTCTCTCTGCCCGAGCAATAACATCAAGAGCTAATGCCACCTCGCGAACTGCTGCTACACGCGGCCACGAGTCATCGTGCAAACTCGGCATGGTTTTATTTTTAACGCGTTGTATTAGCACGGCGAGGAAGGCATCATTTGCATAATGGTGGGTGGTTGGAGTTTTGTAGCTCAATCTATAAAAATATACAGGGGTTGGGCAAAATAACGGAAACACCTCTATTCGTATACCATGAATTTGATCTATTCTGGGCACATGCGTCGGCATTGGGTAACGCCACTTTTTTGACAATCGCGAAATTTACATCGCTATGGGCAAATTGCTTTTTGTAAATCGCTTTTTGGCGTCACCAGGAATCGGAAACGACTCGACGGATCATAACAACAACAGCGGTAAATATGTGACTATTTGATGTTCATGGAATTATTTTTTCTTAATTTAATTGTGTGCCACAAAATGTCTGACCGAAAAGACTTTCAATACTATGCAGAAACAAAACCGCATTTTTGAATGCCCATTAGGTCTGATATTTCGTGCCAAAAAAATAAGAAAATTAATTTTATGAATGTCAAATATTCAAGTATTTGTCAGAAAAGATATAAAACTTTGTGATTTGAAAAAATGGGGGTTTCCCAATCAAAATCGTGATGTGCCCAGAAGAGATCAAATTCATAGTTTAGATGTAGGTAGTGTAGGTGTTTCCATTATTTTGTCCAAGCCCTGTACACGTAGGTGCGAGAGATATGCCACCTAAACAGCTGCCTTATTTATAAACGAATACTCGTTCCCGTATACGGGCTGTTTGGGGCGTTCATACCTGCGTATGCAAATGACTGTTCTTAATAAAGTCGTCTTTTAAAACGCGGCTGCAAGATAAAGTCGGCTAAATACCTCTGTATTGACACATGGAAAATACCGATCCTCGTAAGACCGGAGGTTCGCCATTTAAAACACTGTACCAATGTGTAATTGTAATGTAGCTGGGAGCGGTGGCGCGTTCCTGTAAT
>JAUJYS010003677.1:0-12729 GCA_033995665.1 Melogona broelemanni | reverse complement strand
CCGAGGTATTTTTCATGTTTTCAAGGCAAAATTGTGTTCTTCAACTTTGTGTTTAATTGAGTAGGCCGGCGGCTACATTATGTTCAAATTATGTTGCTGACTTCCCCATAACTGGGCGAGGACCTGTAATTTTCTTGACTTCTCAATAAAAAAATAAATTCGAAAAATGTTTTAGTATTAATTTAGGTGAGAAAATTTGAGTGTAAATTACGGCTCATAGATGAGTGAGAAACTGTAAAAGAAAAAAAGCGCGATGTAAATGCTCCCCACCTGTGGATTTTCGAGAATGGCCTTGACCCCTGTAATCAGCTGGGCGAGGAACTTGGCTCGCTCCTCATTGTTGAAGAGGGAACGACGGACCGAGGCGATCTGGACTAGACACGACAGGGCCTGGAGACGAACAACAAAAACAACAAGCAGTGTATTAAAATGGTCACTGACATTTTTTTATGTCAAATTGTAGAGCGCGCTCAACCCCGCAACTAAAAAAAATTAACACTTATGGGCAAGGAAGGAGCGCGCGCAGCGCAGCGAATTAAATAAAAAATGGAACACCTATACACATGTATGTATGGAAAGGCCAATTAAAAAAAAAACGCAAGACACGGATAACACATAACAAGAAAATAACGCGCGCAGCTCCACTATTAAAAAAAATGAAATAAAACAAAATAAATATAAAAAACTTATTTTTCAAGAAAGGCCGCGGAGCAGTTTGGGAAACGAGGGTGTACACCAAAAAGCGAGTAAGAGAAATAAGGTAGCGGTTTATCCCCGCGGGAACTCACCAGCGGGGATAAAGTGGACGGCAAAGAGGCGTACAGGTCGAAGAACAGTTGTAACGTGTTGAAGTCCAGAAACGCTGTGCCGATGACAAGGACATGAAGTGAGATTAGATTATATTTCCGGCCGTCCTGGTATCGACGAACGACTCGGTTGACGCTGGGTTTCTCACCTGGCCTCCAACAGGTGGGAATCTGCACGGTGCACAGGTCGTCCGACGACTCGTCGGTCGACGTTCCGATGAAGTCGAAGGTAAGGCAGTTGTGGGACAAGCGCAACAGCTGCGTCATCAGACCGTGCTACAACGACCAATCACAGAAACGGAAATAAAGGTCCCTATTCAACACCATGTCGAGGACAAAATTTGAATATAAGAACGGCTGGAGGAAAATTGACTTATAAGTAGAAGACGCATTTTTTTTTAAATCACCTCGTGTCTCTATGGAGATATGCGAGGGGAAGGGGATTTTCAGCCGGAATAGCCAGGCTGCAGGATGCACCCCTAAGCTCTGGACTCCCTAATGGAAGCTCAGGGGTGACGTCAGTACAACAGGATCGAATAAACGAAAGCTTGCGCCGGGAATCTAACCCCTTTAGTGCCCCTCACCAAATGTCTCTTCGTTGGCGAGGTGAGGGGGGGCATACAAAGAGCGTTGTTTGAACAATTTGATAATAAAAAATTTTTAAAAACCTGGGACCACCCGCTCAGCAGACTGTGACCACTGAGCCACTGGGGGCCGACAATTATGCGATATCATCGATTTTGGCTCCAAAAAAAGAGAAAAATATATTTTGTAGCTAATTGGAAAACCACAACTCCCAGTTACAAGATATAGCATTTTTGAAATGAGTTGTAGAGACGACCGAAGGTCTCCACGGCAATCAAATGTTTATCTCTGGTAAAATTGAATGTTTATGAGCACTAAAAAACACATGAAGTAATTGGTTTCGTAAAAGCTTAATGCGCCGACCCCCTTACCTGGCCCTCATCGTTGAAGTTGAGGCTCTTGCAGTTTTCCAGCGCCGTGCGGAGCAACGTGCAGGAAAGCTGGAAGATCTCGTACAACTGGGTGTCCCGGAAGGATGACGCGATCTTCCGGTGCTTCGTGAGCGAGCGGTTTGCCTCCGCCTACAGCAGCAAATAAAACAAAAAAATACATTTAGGTTATTAAACGGAGTACAACCCTAAATTTGGTAATCACCGTAACGAGCCAAAAGACAATAAAAACTGTCACTCAACTCTCGATGACTTTTATTACCTCGCTCACTTGATTCATCTCGCAGGTCAGTTGCGACAAGAGTTGAACTCCAATCATGCAGTGCTCCACTGAACCCTGCAAATTGATAAGAAATTCCGTCGACATTTCAGCAGGTCGTTTAATTGAAGGATGAACATCAAATTGATTAATTCCTTCTCGCACTCATGACAGGAAGATATGCAATCATCAGAGTAAACAAAATTGAACAAATATTTAAAAACCCTAAAAATACCACGGGCCGGGACGCCCAAAGCTGCAGCCGCCAGTGTATTCACCCAAGCATACTCCTGGTCGAGCCCCTTACAGCCTGCTCACCTGCAAGAACTTGGTGACGTTGGTGATGACGTTGCGGAACACAAACTCGTCCTTCTCCGTGTCCAGCCATCCCATCTTGGTGATTCGAGAGAACAGCTGCACCAGCGCCTGAACGACGAAGTTGGCGAGCTTCGGTCTCGTGGCCAGGTAAGTGAGAACATAGTTTTCTGGAAACGACGAAATTGTAGTCAAAGCGGTTCAATAACTCGTAAATTGTTTACCTTGTTATTTTGGTAGTCACAGGTTCACCCAGTGTATCACAATTTATTCAGGCAGTAGAACATTACGCCCAGAATAATATTTTATCGAATATAAAGATTATCCAATTTTTTGTTGAGCCTATACTTACTTATATCGACCCTCTGTCTAAGTGACAGACTCGAAGTACTACGTGATACTAGCTTGGTTAGAGTGGTGGCCGCTAGCAGCTGGGCGTAGGACGACTGTTGCAAAGATAATAGCGAATAAAAACAACAGTTGATTAGTTAAAGGATGGTCAGACGTGGTCCACAGAGAACGTGTTGTGATTGTAGCGCCATCTACATGCCAAATAATTCTACTGTAGTTTAGCTTCTAATCGTTCGTCTCTTAATTATACAGTGCACATGGAGTTATATAAATTCCTTTTATGTTATTAGCAGAGTTGAAAATGAATATATGTCTGCCAGTGTTTGGAACAGTTCGACCTGCACTATAAATAATTTAAGTTATTTTCATCAAGAAAACACTTAAAACACAAAGCGCCTTATAGTATACCAATCTTAATGGCGGAGACCCATTTAATACAACTTAATGGCATGTAATTTATTTCCAGAAGTAGCCTCGGAGCCCCTGGGAAATATTCGCAGAGCCCAGTTTGGGAAACGAGGCTCTAAAATATTATTAACGCGAGTTGATAAAATTTCAACAAAACAGCACACTCGCTCACCTCGCCCCGTTCCAGCAAGAGCTGACACTTGGTCAGGCAGTCGGGAGAGTTGACGAAATTGACCAGCGTCTTCTCGGCCTCGCCCCTCTGGCTTTGGTTGGTAGGCTCGTAGAGTTGCTCGCACAAGTGCTCCAACTGAGCTAGCTCCTAAAGGCAACACCAAATCACAAAACACGGGTAAATTATCTGATGTTCAAAAAGGGCAACGATGGGAAACACATTCATTAAACACTTGATAGCGATCTTACCATTTGTGTATGCAAAACAAATTGAAGAACTATTGTCACGACTTCAGCTACAATTTTAGCGAGCAACGATGCATTGATGTCAACAGAAGAAATAATAAGTTATTGTATTTTTCAATAAATAATACACGAACGCTACACTTTTGATTCCTAATTTAATAATTTCAACACCCAGATAAAAATTATAGGATTACATTAGCTAATCAGGTAACCATGCATGGGTAATTGACCGCTACAATTGGACTATCGGTAGTTCTGAAAGCGATATTTTTGCAACTGCACAAACGGATCACATTTGTTTGACTTTATCGGAACTCACAATGAAAATGATAGCGCAAACTCATACTTTTAGGTAAAATTGAAGGGGGAAAATACCCATGAATGAGAAGAGCTTGAAATTAATTTAATAGCTTTAGTGAGGTTAGTCGAATTGATTCATTTTTTTTTATCATTATAGGCTCATCGCAGATCAAATTATTCGCTAATCTTGATAAACTCAATTTGCGCGAAAGTCAACAAAGAATTCCTTTTCGTGAATATAGTATTTTATAGAACTTTGGAACATAAGCGAAAGTTTGAGCAACATGTATTACGAGACTGGTTTGGCATGAGTCATCATTATGACTCACTCCCAAAACAAACCCTCTGTTACAATCATTGCACTACAACACTATCTGGATTCTCGATCAAATCAAACGCATCCCCAAATATTTACAAAAATTGTTACCCAGTCGGGCATCAACCTTTAAAATAACATTTTAGGTTCGTGAGGTCATGACCGCTGTATCAGGTCACTCGGTAGTCGCTGACCCCAACCTCGGTGACCTCAACCTCACTGTAGTCACACAGTGAAACGTTTCGCGATGCGACAAGAGTCTGAACAAATTGCATAAATGAGCATTGAGTTGTAAATTGAACATTCAGAAACAATAACCTAACTTAATCAAACCACTACATGCTTACAGTGCATGTAATTGTAGTGAATGCAATTTTGGCAATTTCATATAAATATCTTAAGTAAATATCAAAATGGAAAAGAAAGGCAGCATCCTAAGAAAATTGCAATAATTCCAACGAGATAATCAGCTAGCTGCTTGTACTTTCATTGAAACTAAACATGATCTGTTCTGCCTATGGGGGCTGAAAAGGACGCTTGGGACCCCCTGAGCTTGTGGCACCCAAACTACGAGTTTTCAGATGCATTTGAGATGCAATGCATGCCCGATTATATTTGGTATCGCATGATTACGCTGCTAAACTATTTCAGATGTAACCTAGTCACTAACAAGTGGCATTAATTTCCAACAATATCGCGGGACAGTTCGAGAACAGAATGTGCAGGCCTAGTTTTGCTGATAGGAAGCCACGGTGGGGACTGTCGGAAATGGGTCATTGTCAGTCTCGTTACTCCGGAAATTGCTGCGCGTGCGAACGGATTTGATTCTACATGGGTTAGAGCATCAAGCGCCACTCAGTTTATGGTTTTGCGAGACTCCCACGCCTGCAAAATCGGCCGAAAACTTTCAAAAACCGTTAATTCTCACCTGCTCGTCCGCCATTTTTGTTTGTGCCTCATGGAATTGGTAGCTACGGCGCATGCGCAGCGCCAAAGCTCTTGTCGGTGATTTGTAAATCAAAGAAAGTGTCTCTGCCCACTAGCGCCACGTTGAGGCGAGTGATTATTAACGGTTGCTTGTACTACTGGTTTCTACGCACTGGTTCTTGTTTTTACGTGGCGCTAGTGTGCAGGGCCTTCTTGTACCATTGAATGTTCAGTCCATTTGCTCCGGGAACCACGCGTTACCAAACTGATGGCGGCGCGATGTTTACCACGCCGAATCCAGTTCTTTGCTTACTGTTTGCGTTAGAAAAATTAAACACAATTTGTGTTATCTTCGAATTTATTAATCGTATCTCTATTACTTTAAGGCATATTGCAGTTTTCAGGGTTCACTAGCGTACAACTTTTGTTGCGAACTAGGATACACCTTCGCACGTCACAACCGCATCACCGTCACGTGACGAGCTTGTTTACAGAAGTCAAGCGTAGGAGCACATTGGTGCTAGAACCGCGATATTTGAATATGCCGTTAACTTCAATTTTATTTATTAAAGAAAGTTTCAACATTATTTTTTTAAAACCTTGCATGCACATTCCGGAACAACTTAATTAAAAATGGATGGCAAATTTCAAATATTGTAAAGATCTGATGGTAACAAAGTTATTTTAATTTATTAAAAGTTTATTTATTTACAATGCCAGAGAAAAGTCCAATCACACTTGAACTGCTGAGAAAGTTGCAAAAAAGCAAAAAAAAGTGCTTAAAAGTGATTTTACTGGTCCATGAAGTCGCTTGATTTATATGGGCCTTCCGAAGGTCTTGATTTGTAACATGTGTTCGGTGAGGTTCCACAATTTTCGACCGAATTTAGCATCATCCACTTTTCTGTTGACGGTGGCTATCGCGCATTCTGAGAAATGTCTTCCGGTCACGTGTTCTAATTCCTCCGAGACGGCCAAATGGATGGTTGTCTGAGCGCCTTCCTCAGGACTCTGATGAAAAATTATACACCAATAAAAAATTCATAATTAATGTAGCACAAATACGAATCACAGAGAATATTGGTTACGGAAAAGATTGATTATAAAAAAATCACGTATAGAACCGCTGAATAAATAAGGTTTTTTTCATCCGGCTTAGTAAATTAAATTATTTTAATCAGTGGGACAATTCGAAATCGCAATCAAGGGGCTGACTAGTCCGGTCGGGAGGTTGGGAATTCCCGACTGGGCCCCCTTAAACTTTTTCATTGGCCAATTGGAATGGGGTCCCTTAGCTCCTGACTAGACCCTTGACTCCCGACTGGATCCCTTGACTGGAAAACAATCGGATGGTTTAAATTATCGTTGATAAAATGGAATGAGCAAATCGCTCCAACTTGCCTTGAAGAATAGCCACAATACTATCTTGATGATGAAGGTTAATTGTGCCGGAAACTGTCGGAAAATATCCGTGTAGGCCATTCCCGGGTGCAGACAGTTGACTGTTACCCCGGTACCGCTCAGTTTATCAGCCAAAACTCGGGTGAAAATGCTCAGTGCCAGCTTGGAATTGCCGTACACCTTGTACTTGAGATACTGTTTTTCGCAGTTGAGGTTATCCAGACGGAGGACACCAAACCGATGCAACAAAGACGACACGTTGACAATGCGACTCGGCGACGAATGCCGCAGTAAATCTGCACAAACGATACAAGTAACGATTTTACGAGTTTAACGAAAACAACTGTCAAGAATTCGGAACTCGAGTGACTTTATCAGAATTTTTAATAACTTTTTAGCCTTTTTTTTTCGTTTAGCTTCATAAAATTAACGATTTCTTCAAGCCTAAGACATGCGAGATTAAATGTTTGAAATCGACGCGCCTGGAATTTTAAACTTATCAGACAATTTTTTTTAATGAAGTGGAATTTCGGTGATACCTACCATATAAGTGATGCGTCAAGTAGAACGGACCAAAATAGTTGACCGCAAAGGTCATCTCCAAATTGTCATTGGTCAAAGTTCGTGTGGGCACACCTGGAAGTTTCGTTTAAAAATATTCTTGTTAGTATAAACAAGTTTCGAGAATTTCAAAAAGTTAAAATATTGGTAGCCATTCTTCTTTTAGAATAATCATTTAAACGAATAAACGCTCGAAAAGGCGGTGCTTATTAAAAAAAATAATTATAATATAGAAAGTTTCATTTAAAATTACAATTCGAATGACATTGTATTTAATATCGACATTCACCTGAAGATCTAGCGATACAATTTTCGTGTTTTGCGGGAAAGCATACTATCGGGGGGAGCTTTATGTGCAATGGTAACGATTTTGGTGTAATGCGGAGAAGCATTGATTATTAAATGAGGGGAGCTTTTGGCACGATGCCGGGGAAGCCCAACTGATTCAACACACGTAATCCCTTACTCATTTTAAATTATTAACTAATTTTTTTTTAAATTATATTTTCAATTTGGTCATTTGTGGTTTTAAATAATGCGTTTAAAAATTCGTATTACCTGCCACGGCAGCATTGTTGATCAGCACATCCACCCTGGTTACAGTTTTTCTCAGATCCTCGCTGAACTTTCGTATGGACTGCAGCGATGCCAGATCCAACTCCAGCACCGACACCCGAGCGTTCCCCGTCTCACGGGTGATTTCATTGACGGCCTGTCGGGCACGGGTCAGGTCCCGGCAACCCATGATGACCCGCGCATTGCGACGGGCCAGATCTCGTACGGTGGCTTTGCCGATACCTGTTAACGGATGACCCAATCGGAATTTCAATTTGTAAATAGAATAATTAGAACATTTAAAAAAACATATTTTTTATTTTAGTAATTTTATTAATGTTATTTTATGGTTAACCCAACAAGATTTTAATTTGTTAATAAAATATTACAAATCTAATTAATGTTATTTTATGGTTAACCTAACAAGATTTTAATTTGTTAATAAAATATTAGAAATCTAAAAAAAATCATGTTAAATCATTTAAAAAAAAAATGAAATTTTAATTTTACTGATGTCTCGTTAAACAAATTGGAAATTTTTTATTTTGGAAATAAATTAATCGAACTGTATGAAGTGGTATTTTTTTAATAAATGACCCTGTATTGGTTTTGATATGGACTATTCGTGTATGCACTTCTACAGAGTGTCACATAAAAACTCATACTCCTTCATAGGAAATACGAAACCACGTGGCGCATACGATGACTGCTCCCATATGATAAGCATGTATTCCGACAAGCATTTGTTCCATTTTGTTCCGCCACCAAATTTAAAACGCAACTTGCTTTCTAGTTCGTTGTATTTCATTGCTCCCAGTGATGCTACTCCACATTGCACCTTCCCCCGTTTTTTATCGACCCCGCTTCCATCTCCTACCTGAGTTACCGCCAGTGATGACCACGACCTTGCCCGTCATGTCACGTTTACTTATGCATTTCCGGTGGCTCATTTTGTTGTAGATTTTGATGGCCGCCAACACACCCAGTACCACGGCCAACGCGTACAAGGCAGCCATGTTGGCCGACGGGAGAGCACGCTATGCGGGAGAGAGATGCTGGGTAGATTCCGAGGAGCAATGTTGAGCACGAGGAGCACGTGCCAGGCGTGCTTTTGCCGGGTATCGATCCCGCTGCGTGATGTACATTCACGTCACCAGATGGCGCTTCGCAGCGAGGCAAATTTTGCAGATATTCCGAAAGGGAAACGTTTACTCGAAACTGCACAACGAGTGTTCACAGCACACGTAATGAATATTCACATTACTTAACTACAACAAATAGTTGACGATGTTTAACAGTCTGAGATAGAATATCTAAAACATTAACTGCTACAGCCTAGGTCCTAAGCGATTGAATGATAAAATAATGTCTCAGAGCATCGAAGAGTTAGGACGTTTTAAATTTAAAACGGAAAGGAAAACAAGTTCAAGTGCAGTGCAGAAGGGAAGACTGGCTAACGCCCTGATATAAAATAAACAATTATTTAACTGGGCAATCTATCGACGAACAATTTAACTGGCGTTTTTAAAAAACTGTTCTCAGAAACAACCTTAATTGGTATTCAAAAGTTTTACTGTCATTTAAAAAATGAGGTATTTAACAGATTATTGAAAAACGTTGTTGGAATATGAAACGATATAAACGATATAAGCGCGTATAAACGTGCTAAGGAAATTAGCATCGATGTCCATATCAATACCCAGACGTCTGTTCAGATGTCCAGGTCTGAGTTCGAATCTTGATTCAGTGGGAGCCTAGTTTAAATTAATTAGCGCGGATAGTGTGTGGATCGAATGCTGCTGGCGATACCGTAACCAAAAATCGGCCTATAAGGCGCAGGCCAGGCGTAATGAACGTCAATGTCATTATTGCGTTACCAATTTTGAGGTTACAGGGCCGACTTGATCTCTAGCAATTTTTCGGTGATGTTCCATAATTTCCGTCCGAACTCTACGTCGTTCACCTTTCCGCTGACGGTAGCAGGCGCACATTCGGAGAAATATTTCCCGGTCACCTCTTCCACCTCTTCGGAGACGGCCAAATATACCGAGGTCTGCGCGCCCTCATCCGGGCTCTAAACAAAGCAAATGAAAATACGTGGTTGTAAAATTAATAAAATCGTAACCCAATGAGCAACGTAATGTAACAATAATAATCCGTGACCACTGAGGATTCGAACAGCAATTTTTTGAATTTGTACGCGTGTTTTAATTGCGTTGATTAAAAAAAAATGTAATACGTCGTTATACGTATATTAATTATAAATACTCACGTTTTTACAAAAAATAAGCAATCAATGTGATCAAATGTATATTTTAATGTTCAATCGCGAGAATTTATAATTAATATGCAACGACGTACTACATTGTATAAAAAATTTCTGAATCTACACAATTACAACACGCGTACCAATTAAAAAAATTGCTATTCTCATCCTCAATACCAACTGTGTTCGTGAATGTCCAATAGCGGTAGAATAAATCCGTTTCATTTACACGTTACATCTGTGATTCGAGAGTTCTTGCGCGTGAATTTCAACAAAAGTAATTATTAAAACAATAATAACCAAATTAGGAAAATGTTGTGCAAATGGAGATTTAGTACGATGGTTCTAGCCATCAGCACGAAAAACAATCACGGCGCAAAAATTTTAAGGCAAACATCCAAAACATTTTCAGTTGATGCTAAACAATGATATTGATTCTACGCTTTTGTTCGCATCATGAATTTGTGTCCCAACTGTTGTAAAAAATCGATGTATTGAAAACCGATAGCTGCGACCCGCATTATGGTCGATCCTGCTTCAGCACTGATTTACCTTGAAAAGCCAATGCAAAGATATTTTAAAGATGTGTTGCATCCATTTGGGCATTTTCCTGAACAGATCCGTGTTAACCGCCCCCGGATGCAAACTGTTAGCGGTCACTCCAGTTCCTTTCAATTTTTCTGCCAGCATCTTGGTGAAAATGGTCAGGGCTAGTTTTGAATTTCCGTATATCATGTACTTGTGGAACTGTTTCTCGCTGTTGAGGTTGTCCAGTTGAAGATTGGCGAATCGGTGACCGAGCGAAGAGACATTGACGATGCGACTGGGCGACGATTTTTTAAGCATATCTGAAAGTTAATTGGTTATGTCATTGAGATACGCACGTGTACGAATAACGGAATCATTTTCGATAAGGGTATATATATTTTTTAGATATATAATTTTACAAAGTGAACGTTACCCAGTAACAGATGCGTTAAATAAAACGGCCCAAAATAGTTGACTGCGAACGTTACTTCTAAATTATCTTTGGTCAGCTTCCGGTCCGGTAAACCTGTCAATGTGGATTACAAATGTAAATACTTGAAAAGATATTTAATCGTACCTGAGCAAATATCATTACTGAAAATTATGAAATTGCTGATAGTAGACACGGAATTTACGAAAAGAAAAACCAATAAAAACTATTTACAAATTGGAAATTGGGCGGCAATGCAACTTGGCAGTTTATATTATATTTAATATTTATCGAGCTTTTACAATAATTCTCTGAAATATCATATCTTGAAAAGAAAAATTAATTTTTCGACTGACTTTCACATTACACGAGAGCCATTGCGCCGTAGCAATGAAGCAGTGTATTATACGGAGAAGCCTCTATCAAGGGGGAGCTTTCTATATAATGCGGGGAAGCCTCTAACAAGAGGGTGCTTTATGTGCGATGCGGTGAAGCCCTTCGTTGGACAGTCAAACAATTTATTTAAAAAATATTACTCAATTAATTAAATACTTAAATAAATTCAGTAGGAATGTTAAGTATTTAATTAATTTACTTAAAAATATATTATTCATGTCTTCTCGTGTTTCACACACCTTCAAATGAATTTTCTGATAAGAACGAGATGCAATTTCACATTTAAAACAAAACGACAGTTTTGACTACAACAATACATTATACCCTCGTTTCCCAAACTGTGCTCCTCGGAGCCCTTGGGGCTCCGCGGCCACTCCTGGACGCCATTAACTTGTATCCGAACGTCATTATCTTGTATTAAATGGGGCTCCGCCATTAAATTTTTTAGTCACTTGTTGGAGACTCCGCCACTGATTTTGGTTCTAAAAAGGGCTCCGCGAGCCAAAAAGTTTGGGAAACACTGCATTATACTACTAATAATGCCTATTATTATCAGCTACTATGTGAACAACTAATAACAATTATTCGTACGCTATATTAGTTACATTATAAATTTAATAGTGTAATATTTATTGTTCACTAGGTTCAACTAGACACAAATGGCACTTGTCGCAAATAGCAATCGTGTTTAGAATTAACCAAAAAAATATGATTATATATTTATAATTCAACATACAGTATTTAATAATTTAATAGTCTTATAAATTAATAATTTTAATTTTAAATGGACCGTTCTATTTTCATTACCTGCCACGGCAGCATTGTTGATTAGCACGTCCACTCGTTTCACCGCCTTCCTCAATTCTACGTTAAATTTTCGGATGGACTGCAGAGATGCCAGGTCCAACTCCAGCACCGACACCCGAGCGTTACCCGTCTCCCGGGTGATTTCATTGACGGCCTGTCTGGCGCGGGTCAAGTCTCGGCAACCCATGATGACCCGCGCGTTGCGACGGGCCAGATCCCTTACGGTGGCTTTGCCGATACCTGTTCACAGATAACCCATTCGGATTTGAATATGAAAAAAAAAATTACAAACTAAAAAAAAGAAATGTATGTTGAATCTTTTTTTTAAAGGTAATTTTAAAATGTAATTTTGATATGAACTATGCACGCATATACTTCTAGTCTGTTCTAGAGTGTGTTGCTTAAAACCCACCTTCCTACATATATAGAAAATTTTAAGGCACAAGTTTAGCTCATGCTTGTGGTCGGTTGTGTACGTACGTACGTAGTTACGTACTTCAATACAATTGGACTACAGAATGTATATGTTGGTATTTCTCGATTGTTGAGAGCCATGCCTGCATTCGTTCTAAATATTTATTTCTGTGTTCTTACAGATGTAAATATTCAGATCGAATAAGCATAAACGAAGTAAGCAAGGAACTAAGCATATATGGCTCAGTGGGTATGGGGACATGCTACGAAACCAACGGTCCCGGGTTCGATTCCCGGC
>JAUJYS010003676.1:0-12801 GCA_033995665.1 Melogona broelemanni | reverse complement strand
TGCTGCCAAAGACACTGTTGTTTAAACAGCAACGCTTTCAGCTCCTGACCTCAACTATACAAGTTAGGTAGCCAGGAATGTCTACATGTAGAATTAAACTCACGACCGTAACAGCTTACAAAAAGGAAGGTCACCACGGGGCACCAACTGGTGTCGTACGTACAGTCGTAGCTCAGTTGGAGGACTGAGTTGTGGAATGATGATACCGGGTTCGATTCCTGGTATTATTACCCCTGCCCACAATATTATTTTTTATCCAGAATTTCCCTTCATATTCTCCTGGTAAGCACAAATAATAATAGCCATACATTTCCCACAAAATAGTGAGAGATTTATTAAAATGATTATTTTAATGCCTGCCCGCCGTGGACTGAAATTTGAACAGGATGCAGGCACGTGTCCGGTACATTTCGTCACGAGCAAATATATAAAATATTGCTTTATCCCATAAAGTGAATAAAAAATTCATAAAGGTTAAATTTTTATTTTTTCCAAAGTTTTCCTCGCTTTCCCATAAAACTCCTTATTTTGGACGGTTTGTCTTCTGACTTTCCAGGTGAGAATTTTATAATTTTTGATCCACGACGAATTTAAACAGTATATTCTAGTATATAAGGTATATAAGTATATAAGGTATTGATTGATTTATTGACGGAAAAATAAGCACAATAGCCGTATCGAAATACTGGCTATGAGGGGTGGCCTTAAAAGAGTGCTGCTTGAATTCACTACAAAAAAATTTACTACAGTTTAAAAAAATCTCCAAGACCACTATTGAACACCAAATAGCTATCTGCGATCATAGGTCACCAAATAACTATCGCGCACAGAGGCCATACATCCCCCCCCCAACAGGCGCCGTGCCCAGCTCGCCCGGCTGGAGCTATTTATAGAACCGAAAGTGTAATTAAAGTAGGCGGATTGGGGAGGGGCGTGCACGTGTCTGCACGTCTGCCCGCCTGCCCGCCGTGGATTGAACACGTGCCGGCCGCAATTTGAAGAGGATGCAGACACGTGTCCGGTACATTTCGTCACGAGCAAGGACGCGAGCGTGGGTTGGTCTTTCCGAGTATGGTTGCGTCGTCGTCGCCGCCGTCTATGGGCCGAACAAAGGGAACCCGGATCCGACATTCGTCCTAAATGCGAAGGAAACTCATCTGTGCACGCCTTTCTTCCCTCTCCACTTAAGATGCGCTTTTCGTGCTGTACGCGTTGTACCAGCGTGAAGTCTATCTCTCGGATTGGGGGAATTAAAGGAGATGGTGCTGGCGTGGATTGGGATTTGGCGGCCATCTTGGAATTTTGCTCAGAGTGTGCAAACGCGCGCACAAACAAACGTGATCTTTCACAAAAGTGTACAGAAACAAAAGTTTTAAAATAGTAAGTCTGGCTCGTACAGCAATTTCGATTTCCCCAATAGTTTGCCGGCAGTGGAATAGTCTTGTAATCTCAAAGACCGAGCCAGTTAGAATAGGACATATTCGTCCTAAACAGAATTAAGAGTGTCTTAACTATCACACTTTATTCACTGACTTATAATTTATTTTATACAATCGGTTGAATTTAATTTGACGTAGCCCTTTAGCCGGCCAGCCCGTACCTGTTACGTTTTCAAATTTGAAAAAAAATATAAATTTAAAATGAAATGCTATAGTTATTAAATTATATTATTATATGATTATACATTTACAAATTTTATATTTTTATAGAGCATATTCATATTTATAATATTGGTAAATATATCAATACATAATATATTTAAATTTGAACATAAATGTGAAATTGAAAATTCAATTGGCCGGTTAAAGGTATAATAACCAGGTCATTTGACACACGACATAGGTCCCTCCGAGACTGCTTGCGGGTATATATATATGTTGTAAATTAAATTTTGACTGGGAAATTTTAGGGATTTGGAAAATGAACCCTGAGATCAATTGGCTTTGACACCTTCGCAGCCTTGCAAAAATAAATCCTATTAGTCTGGTCAAAATCTATTCGATGAGAGAGGTTGTTTCCACTGATTAAAAGCTTACTGTATGTTATATTTTCTGTATTTCCTTGTATCATGTTTGTTGCGTTTAACCATTATGGCAGAATATCTAATTTCGCCGCATAATACCGAAACGCGACAAAACGATGCCGGCGAAATAACGATACAGCATTTCCCCCCATGGCGCCACGGTAAACTACTTTCGACGAACGGATATGAACGGTGGGACCAGTGTGGCGAATTCGCTGATGCGCGCAACGGAGCGGCAGACGACACGGCCGTCGGACTGTTCCAGAGTGCACGCAGTTCCACAAATTGGATATTGCTGCAGCCGTCATCGTTTAATGTCGGATGACAATTGCAAGTCTGGGTTTCTAGTACAGCACTAATTGCAAAAGTACGCCAATTAAATGACTGAATACCCGCGGCAAAGCGCAGACCCGAGTTTCTATACACAGTTTATCGCGCTCTCCAACTTTCGTAATAAATGAATGGCGGTGCCAATTTGCTTGCGAAAAGGCAATGCGACTTCCCTCGTGACCTTTGCCATACGTCAGGTTCTCTTGAAATATTTCTATGTCTCAAGTTTCTAGACACTAGATGATTTTTTTTTCTGCGTTATCTACAACGTTATCTAGATGTTCTCATTAGCTAACGCCTTTCATTTTAATGAGAACATTCCTGGAGATTGCAACATGTTAGTAAGATAGCAAAAAAGAAACATGGAAAGACGTGTAACGTTTTTTTATTTTATCTCGAAACATAACCTTAAACTAACAACGTCAAAGTTTATCGCAAACAAAGTTGAATGTAAAATTTCAAAGGAAAAAAATTGAACTGCACCAACCACTGTCATTATTTTTCACCAATACGATCCAGGGATACAGGCGAAAATGTACCCCTCAGATATCAGATTGCCATAACAACACGAGACACAGAATACCATTAGTACTACAGCAAATTTAAAGACAAACCGATTTAGATCACTGTCGCAATTGCTACAAATAAACATTCAGTTTCACTAAATGAGAGAAAAACAATCTTCATGCAGCTCCATCTTAAAATTGTACCCAGGTCGCATGAGGGTGCATATATACAAGTAGAAAACTTTTAACCAAGTCGACAAAACAACAACAAAAAAATCATGCATTCAGAAAATCCACGCGGATACCAACGTGGTTTGCCAACCTTAAAAATGCAAGATACACTGTTGCCGCATCGCCAAGTGCGCCTCACAGGCTCCATAACATTCTACCGCGTATATCTAAACAACGTTATCGGAAACCAGTTGCCCTGGGCAACTATCACAGCGGGCACCCACCGCATCGATTGGGGAATGCCGACGCCATTAAGATGTCATCGCCGGTGACGTACTCCCCCACCTCCTTACTCGTATGCATATGCAAGTAGCTAGGTCCCGGCTATATGCATATTTCCATAGAATTTACGGACAGCCCCCGCCTATGCGAGTCTTATTTCTACACCGTGAGTCATAAGTATGCGAACCCCCCCTTCCCCGCCGTACCGTAGCTCCATAATTCAGCTAAAACTGACGGGATTGTTATGAAATTTTGCACAAATCTATTACAGTACGAATGGCATTTGAAAGTTTTTCTAAATTGAAATTTCCCGCAAAGAATTTTGCATTTTAGAAGTAACGCTGCGTTAGAGCAACTGGCGCGCACTGCATCGTCTGCTCTCTGCTGTAAACAATGACGTTCACAGAGAAAGACAAAATTGCAATCAAATTTCTGCGATAAAAAAGGTTAGGGTGCGAAATGACTGCTTTGTAAGTTTTGTGAGTACGCATATATTTACTCCATATTTGAGCCAAATTTCATAACAATCCGATCATTTTTAGCTGAGCTGTGGAGTTGCGGTGGTGGTGTGTGGGGGGGTGTCGCATATTTATGACTCGCGGCGTACATAGCGTTACAAATGATATGAAATAGAAATACTGTATTATTCTCAGGCAGTAAAGAAAGAAAGAAAAAATTCGCATTATCGTTATGTCGTGCACGTTCGTTTGCAGATTCCGTTCGGGTTTACGATAGCGATAACTTTTTTTTATATTATTATTCTCGTACGAGATCGAAAAGATGAAGTGAAACCAGACCCAGTTCCGACAGATAGGGCTGCGCGAAATATTCACTATCCAGACGTTACCTTGGAAACTTATGCGAAATGGTTTCGATCTGATTGAATTTCGCTGTGCGGTTTTCCAGGAATCCGTTGACAGAAAAAAGAAACAGTTACATGAGTTGCAATTGATGACAAACGAAGTGACTGAGAAAACCTTTGACAACAAAATTCAAAATTAAATTTTGGAAATTAGATAGCAGCCCAAATTTCATTTGTCGTCGCAAAAATCACGACATCGAACAACAAACGAAAGAGCGCGCTCGAATTCAAATTCAAAACTCGAAGAAATCACTCGCACAAAAGGTAGAAATATCAGCAGAAAAAAACATTAAAAAAATAACCTATAGCGTTTCCGCCATTTTGTGTGCATAAAATCCCGAATGCGCATCTACAACGCCTCTGTGACGCAAAGGCCACGCTTTGACGTCATAATAGTAGTAGTAATATTCGAAAGATGCCTGCAGAAGTGCTGTCTCTCTAAAGTGTTTTTTTGCCCAGACGCAGACCAAACGTCTGGCGTAAGAGATGGCCTTCTGGCAGAAAAGGCTCGAAAAGGCCATGCCCATGGTTCGCTCCACCAAGCATGGAATGGGGCAAGTACTCAAAGAGCCGTAGGCCATAAATAATTCCGCCCACTCACACACAATACAGACCACCCCCTATCACCCATAACCCTACTTTTTTATATCCCGACCTCAGCCAAACTTCTATATCTGACGCGGATGGAAGACCACACAATGATTCTAAAAAATATATTCTGGAACAGAAGCAACCTACGCGACCCAAGCACATGTATATTCAGACGTGGACGGTGGACAATAACAGAAGCAGGTCAGACTTGCAAATTCCATCGAATGACGGCCTATGTGTATGTATGTCCACTTATTACGTTCCATCCTGGACGAGAGAATAATGTTGTCAAATTGCTGGCTGCCACGTCACGTGAACTATTTTTTTTGCGTCTGTGTGACGCATTCATGTTTGCGTAATACAGAATTGAGAAAATTTTTATAATAATAAATCATAGTTTTTTTTAATAAACAAGACATTACAATAACCATACTTTGTCATAGTATTTCTGCGAAATTTCGCTATTTTTTATTTTTTTTATTCCTGATCACTGTAGTGAATAGCATTAAAGGAACTTGTATTAACCCCTCGTGTTGCTATGGCAATGTGTGAGGGGCACATTCCAGTACCACAGGGTTGAATAAACGAAAGCCTGCGCCGGGAATTGAACCCAGGACCACCCGCTCAGTAGACTGTGATGGTCATATCCACTGAGCCACTGAGGGAATACTACATAATTCATTCTGAGATTCAAGAATCTGTTAATTAATAAAATAGACAATCTACATGTATTATTTCTAGCTTAGGAAAGGAGATTATTATTATTATATCTTATTATAATATAGATACTAGTGAAAATAATATTGTACACTGTATAATACCACCAATTTACATATAATAATTTCACCAGCACAAGATTCAACGCAAGCGGTCTAACATCCCTGAGATCAATAAATTGGTTCACCCAAGACAAAGCAATTGTTTTGAGCAACCCGAGAGCTGAATGTTTGAGATAATCGCTCAAGCATCTTAATCAGGGCATACGTAATAAGATTTCCTGTTCTCGAAAAAGCGTTCTCTCCAAAATGGCATCTCATGCTCGAAATACAATGCTGTCGATAATTTCAAACCGCATAATAATAGAAAAATTCGCCCATCACTCAAAAAATAGGATATAACGCGATTCCCCGAAATCTATGTAGCCTCAGTCATTGACAACCTCCTCGGAGTTACAACTTTCCAAGAAAAGGACGAATCGAGAAACCAACAGTGTTGCCACGTTCTGGTATAATATCGAGTGATATTTGAACAGGCATCGATCGTCAAAGGCACACTCGCGCTAAGACACGTTTCAACGGAAACCGAGAGTGACTCGAAAGCATCGGCATGCCCTGCTTTTTTTTAGCCACGCCGACTAATTTCTGGGAACACGGTGATTTCATCAATCGCATCGCACGCACGACACGGGGTTCTCGAGAGACGCTAATAAATTAACGGCAGTAACCCAGCTACAAGTAACAGCCTATACAATAGGGGGCGCTGTTGTTCCTGCTATGCTCTATCGCCCACGCGATACAAAGGAAAGATCATTCACTAAGCCTTCAACCAGTGAAGAGGAATCGAGAGTATCAAAGAACTGCAAGAGCCTAACAAATTGGATATAGGATACACGTTTTTGTCTACAATAGAAATTCAAGAATCAATATCACATGTATAGACTAAGACCAGGCTAAGTCTCATAGGGGGAAGGCAGCTGATATAGCCCGGCTGCCTTCACCCCCAGCGGATGGGTAATCCTTCCTTCCTCAAAAGACGACCTGGTAATTTTACCTAAACGGGGCTTCATACCTAGGTAGTGATCTTTAACGTGTACCCTGACAACGTACCAGCATAGGTCCTACACCTTTACTTCTATTCCGAAGGAAAGTGCACATCCAAAAAATTCCGGAGGTCTCGATCGGGTATTCAACCCAAAATAACCAAAATAACTGGACATTTAGCTTTTTAGTACACAATTTTCGTACGTCTAAAAATACAATTAATTAATTCCTGACATTAATTCCTGACGATACCCAGAGGGCTCGAAACAGATATTGTTCCCCTTATGTAAAAACGTCTTCAACATGCTACCCTGAGTTCCTAAACGCGGGAAAGTTTATATCCCCGAGTTAGAGATTGAATTTCGCATAAATGATTAGATTTGGAAACAAGTATCGGGCAATACATATTGAGCGCAAATTCCTTAGGCAACCAATGGATTGCGCTACTGTACCGAAAGCCGTATCCCGCGGACATTTCCTCCGCTGCTTCGCATTGAAATACGGGATTTGATAAGATTTATAGGAAACGACTCGATAGCGCGACCAATACGTCGACCCACCGGCGGCCATTTTTGTAACACGCGGCGTCGTGAAATCGCGTCGTTTTTCCGCAATTCCGAGTCGGTACATCCGGAAATTTACGACAGTATGCGGCGGAAACCCCGCTTACCATAAACGAGATGGGGCGCTGCAGATATGCAAATCGCGTTCACTGGGTTTGCCAGGAAAACGCCGACAGCGGTGGTCATTGGACAAAGTCCTCGGCGAAAGATACGTACCACACGCAGAGACTCTTACGCCCGTGTTTCAGATAATGACGCTCACACACTTTTTGTGCTAAATGTCACAGTTCAACGGGTGCGGCACAGCCGCTACTGCAAACCGGGCGCGACCCAATTTTCTTTTTATCGTTTTTAATTTTTTTTACGGTGATCGTTTAATTAGTTGTTCAATTCCTTAGCCTTGGTTGTGTAATTCGTGTTAAGCCGGTAGAAAAATATGCGGAAGACATTTAATTAAACTGCTGTGTTGTAATTAAATGACGTCGTCTATTTGGCTTGGAGCACATACAGAGTTTAACCGTTCAGATTCGTGTGTGCGTGCTACATAATGGCGTATATCGATTTTGGCATTTTGTATGCCCAATTACTTGTACAAGTGTACTTTGAAATAATGCTTCTTCCTAAAATTTATATTTGTTCATGGAAAATGCATTATTGCTTGTAAAAATTTGATGGGATTTTGTTAACTTTAAAAATATGGTAATTTTGTAAAACCTTTATTTTTTTTTACTATTTTTTGCCCATTTTTTCTGTAAAATATTAAATTGAAAAATTTAAAATTGAAAGTTGAAAATTGAACCTTACGGTGTATAAATAAATAAAATGAATATCATAGTATAACAAAAGTAATGCATTTGTGATAACATGTAAACATTTTCGAAATATAATTGGTCTACATATCTACGGTATATGCATCTACAAAGTGCAAAAGCTAAAAACTTGAAAAATGGTAATGCGCAGCAGCTGTAGAGCGAATGACATGATAAACTAATCGTTCACGCAAAGTTTAGACAATTTGAAATGCACGAATTGCGCGAAGAAGCAGCAAATTCTATCAGCAATTCCAATTCGTGTCAGAACACAACAAAACCTGCCCAACACGGTTGACATTTGAGCATTTTCAATTGCCAATACGGAATAAAAAGAACTGAGACAACCAAAATTCCGTTCACGAGAAAGTCTGTCTCCGGGCAATCACATTTCCCTGGCGAACAACAAAGCATCTGATAAACAAACACAAAAAAAACACAAAAAAAAACAGGATCGCCGTGATGGTCTTTCCAGTATTTCGTTCACCTTCCCCTTCACCCTCCCCCACCCCAATACCACCTCTCGTACACGGGCAATGATTTTCCAATAGCTCAGCAGAAAAGAAAGAAAGAACAAGAAAAAATGCCTCCAACCAGGCACGGACTCCTATTCATTTAAAATTCATGGATCCTTCCACGATAGATTGCAATATTATTCGGTGTACACCGCGGATGTAATAATCCCAGCTGCTTGCCAACTTTTCGCGCTACGTGCGTTGCTCGGTACGCTTGTGAGATTAAAATCAACTACGCAGCGTGCAGGAAGCAGCTCAAACAAGTGTTTTTTTTCTTTCAAATTGTCAAGAATGCTTTCAAAAGCAGCAACAACGCTCGTGACTCCTGACCTCGACTACTCCACTAGAGCCAGTTGGTCAAGAGCTTAAAATGGAAAATATAAAGAAATCATCGACATGTAATTCATAGATAAATGAAAATAAGCCACGCAACAGTCTCCCAATTTGGTAGATAAAGGGGAAAAAGATACAAATAAAGGTGAACCAAGCCTCGACGCACATAGTATTGATTACAACAATAATATATAATACACTGCAGAAATTATTCCAAATTAGATAACATAATGCAATTCCAGTTAAAGAAAAAAAAACGTAAAAGAAAAAAAAAATCATTCAAATAAAAAAATATGTAAATTTGCGTGTTAAAAATACGAACGATCCATTACATAAATAAAAATTAAAAATACGCAACACGCAAGTGTTATTCAGTTCTTGTAATCGAAGAACGCCAGCTGCGCTAGAAAAATGTTTCCCCGGCTAGACCGAAGAATAGCAATCACACACAACACCGTGCCGCGCGAGGCAGCCCACTTTCAGGGTGTTTCACCGTTGGATTTCGAGCGAAGCGGGCGGTGAAAAAAACTATCCCGTTCAATGGTGATACATGGTGATACATAGTTTCACTTTTATTAAAATCCTTTTATTTGCTTTTTATTACGCTTTATCTCAAATATCAATATATTTTAATCTATTTGAAAAAATGTAATTTATTTTTTAAAAATACTGATCAGCAAATTACTCGTATGTGAACCACGCGTTACTCGTGTTACTCTTAAGAGAAAAAGCAATTACAATTACAATCCCCCCCCCTTTTAGGGGGGCCAATGGCGGGGGTCAAAGACCAGTTAGGGGTCAAAGAGCAGCAATAACTTGCTCGAAGGCTAGGTTGACCTAGATCGCGATATTTAATAAACTATATAAATACAAACAAATATATAAACAATAAACAAAACTAAATAATACACTATTTAAAAAACATGATTGTTGGGGAAGCGTGCCAATGCGTCGTTTAAGGGCCATGTCATTGCACACTCGATATTGAAAACCACTGCTTGACATGGAGGATGAGGAGAGTTGGTGGGGGTGGCAAATGCTCGCTAGCACACCGCGCTAATATTTAGCTAGAGAACGCTCGCTCAAAGAGCGGAAGCGAGAGAAGGCGATAATTTATCACCCGCGATCGATGATTTCTAGGCCGCCACCACCAGCAGCCCGGAGAACGCGCGTTTCATTCGCCGTATCCGCTACACGCTCGATCGCAGCGACACCCAACGGCAAATCGCGATTCCACCTACCGCATGTTTGATAACTAAGCGTGTTCCTCCGCATGTGAAACGCAACGCGCACCTATTAAACAATTTCCAAGAACCAAACCACCATTTCAATTATGAAACAATAGTCGCGTTTTGCGGTGAGCTTGTTAACGGTTCTTAACTCGCGCCGCCATCTTGGCTTGGTAAGGACAGTGCAAGGACAGACAAAAGGCACGAATGAGACAACGGTCGTCATTTTGAGGAGGATGGTGGAAATAAATGTACCTGGTAGAACGTCGCCGGGGATTTTTCGAATTTCTTTCGCGAGAGTTTTCGAAATTTTCCGAACGTTTTCCCGTAGCGCACGTCTGGGCGAATATAGTGGGTGGCAGTGGGATGGGAAAATGGAGAGAGCCCGGGCAGCGTGGAATTAAGTGGGAAGAAGAATCTCGCGAAAACACATTCCACAGTCATTACAGTACTGCGATACCGCCACCATATTTCCCATATAGCGGTACAGCCTTCAAACACGGAAGATAAATATTTCATCGAAACTTAATTAGACTGTTTTTTCCCTACTGTTTTTAAGAAAGCTTACAAACGTCTAAAGACACCCCGGGGGTGACCTGATAATTTGATAAAAAGTGCAGGTTTCTGACCTAGGTAGGGTTCTTTAAGGAGTGCCTGACAAAGTACAAGCATGGATCCTGCGGTTTTAGTTCCATTCCGTAAGACGCGAACCTGTTCTCGCCCGAAATATTCCGGAGGTCTCGGGCGGGAACCGAACCAGGGACCGAGACCAAGGACCTGGAACAATACCGACTGGGCTAGACGGGCCGTATTATGTTCATCTTTCTTTTCGACGCATTTCCGGAACATGTTTCACATTATTGAAATCAAAAGAGCTGTCAAATTTAATTTATTCCTAACTACACACAATCAAAAAAACAACTTCAATTTATTCCTAACTTGCCAATCCAACTATGGAAAATTTGGCGTGCGCAAGACGTGTTCCAATTTTTGTACAAACAAGATTGAAGAGAGCCACATCGCCGTTGCTCGCCCCATGGTTAACTGCAAAACAAAAGCAGCGCGCGAGGCACCACCAACTAGCGATACACCCACCATTTGTCTAGCAACTAATCGAATCATCAAACTTTTAACCCGGTTGTCCCCGAATCGAATTAAACGAACCAATTTCAAAAAGGGTTGTCGTCCTTGGAGAACGTTATTGTTGTTCGGGCACGTGACTCTCCTCGTCGTAAAACTCTATTTGTCAGACGCGGAATCGATATTGTCTAGTTCAACGCGGGAGAACGAAATGTACGAAGCACTTTTGATTTTGGTCCTCAAACGTATAAGGCCCGAAAACAATTGAAAAATCAAGTGTACGTTGCGGGGTTTTACCGCATGGCTATCAAGTAAATATAATTAATATAAGAGCAGCTAGGGGCAGAAAACCAGCGTCACGGGCAAGAAAGCAAAGGACACAACCAACAATACTTGTAAACGAAAATATGACGCCAATTTTTAGAATTCGGCAAGTACTTTTTGACAAGCTTCATCTCTTTTGTCAAACAAATAGTGTAATTAATGTAGTAAAGGATTTCGACTGGTAGATGGCGTGGTGATGTTGTGTGCCACTTCCGCCTAAAGTGTGACACCACCTCCGTCTCTCCTAGTGTTTTATTTGTATCCCATTTAAGCAAGTTTATAAACTTATTCACGCAAAAAAATATGAGCGCGTTTATGGAGCAATCCACTTCTAATTTTTCGTACCCCAGCACAGTAAAATGCACATCAGCAAACAGACCCATAAAACCGAACTTAGACAAACCGAACTTAAAAAACTTAGACAAAACTCATAAATCATTATACTCAAATCATAAAATGATATATGATTAAAACGCAGGACCGTGCGGGATGAAGATAAACGAGATCGCAACACAATGCGAAATGATGAACAAACGAACGTTATAGATGAAAATACTACATGGTTTGGTGGTACCGTGGTTAAATATGCTTCGGACATGTCCACGGCAACACCGCCATCTATGAAGCAAGCGGCAACAATGATTTTCCAATGACAGTTCACTCTTTTATATACGCGCGTACAGTCAAATTGCTGGGCATATCATTCAACGAATTCTTAGAAGACAATATCAAGAACGTTTCCATGGATACTCTTTTCGACCAATCAGATGAAATCATCAGATCAGATCAATCATGCTTGAAAGAACGTCTGATCCCTAACTACGCTAAAGTTAAACCAGCCTTCAAAATATTTAAAGGTCATGTTGCAGGGAAATCTTACAGAAACAAGATTGTCAGAGTGGCACAATCATTGAATTATAAGAAATTTAATAACATCGCGAAGTTTGTGAAATCAACGATAAATTTCCTCATAAAAAAAAGAGACCGAGGATACTCAAAATCCTTTTTGAGAGATCAGCTAGGGGCTTAATATGCGCCTCTCTTTGTCCTACATGTGTCTTCACAACAAAAAACTTTCACGGCTCACCAGAGACCAAAGGCCTGAAATATATAGACTAATTTCGCGCATATATGAAAGAGTGAAATGTCATTGGAAAATCATTGTTGCCGCTTGCTTCATAGATGGCGATGTTGCCGTGGGCATGTCCGAAGCATATTTAACCACGGTACCAACAAACCATGTAGTATTTTCATGTACATGTAACTAAACACGTTTATTTTACATCTATAACGTTCGTTTGTTCATCATTTCGCGTTGTGTTGCGATCTCGTTTATTCTAATTATTCTATAATCATAGACTACTAAGCGGGTGGTCCCGGGTTCGATTCCCGGCAGAAGCAGTCGTTTCGACGAGCATTCGAC
>JAUJYS010003675.1:0-12802 GCA_033995665.1 Melogona broelemanni | reverse complement strand
TGAATTGCAAAACAGTAATATTAGTGAACTACATGCGATTATATACCCATACTTTCCACTTTTATCAGCACTATTTGTGGGTCGCACATTTTTACCAGTGCATTCTGGGAGCGTATAAACTAAACAACTCGCGTCGGGAATCGAACCCGTGACCGAATTGCACCAGAATCTTTTCTTGGCCAACTAGACTGTGATTGACATAGGAACCCCTATTTGGTTAGAGGGAAATGATAATATGTACGATCCATCTAGCTCAGTGGGTATGGAAACAGACTGCTGAGTGGGTGGTCCCTCCATGGTTCAATTCCCGGCGCAGGCTCTAGTTTATTCGATCCCGGGGCACTGGTGAAAATGTGCCCTTCACATATTGCTTAGCAACACGAATGGTACAATGAGGGTAATTTCCCCACTAAAAAAATGAACAAGCGCGGGGCACAGAATCTCCTGTTCACTGCAGAGATGACAATAAAAAAAATCCATTCCCAGAACACGGTGCCAAGATAAAATTAGATTAAAGTCGACTGCTGGAAAAGTACTCAAAGAATATGTTCGTCTCGCTTGTAAACCAGGATCCGATAAGGGCCTTGTAAATTAATCTGCTATCAAGTCGCCGTCTCGAAATTTTTCCAATTAATTATTTTCATTTTGAGAAATTGTTTTCCCCAGAAATAAGCATGTCACATTCTTTTCCCAAACCGCAGTTTTAGCTGGAAAACTGGCAAACAAATTATTATCAGTGAGCGCAGGCTCGGCAGCAATGACATCACCAATAGTGGTAAACATATTTTGTTGGTCATGTACATTTAAGGCGTAGAAAATTTAGAGCTACTATGATTCTGTGCAGCGTAGTAAATTATTTGCTCAATTTATTAGGAATGTTTTAAGCGTCCTTCCAGCACCTCCTATCGATAATCATGAAAGGAAAAGCTTATTCGAGGAGACTGTTAGCAATGGCGTAACCGTACACATGTGTTTTCACATTCGGTTTTGCGCCAGCTGATCCTAGTCATCCGTAGATCAACTTAATGACACACCGCTCTAGGATACCGAAATACTTTCCAAACATTTAAAAACACAATAATTTCAACCCAATTCCGCCTATTTCCACATGAATCTGCTATCAGGATGACGTCACTTTGCCACGCCCTTGTTCCACCTCTGTTTATTTTGAAATTACAAAATTTGCGATCTGGTTTAAGTCAGTAACAAAGAATCGACATTTTTATGAACGCTGTTATCACCAAGCTAATAAAAGCAAGAGAATATATATTTTTATATATTCCTGATTACTGTAGGAGATCCATACAGGTCCCTATCACTATTGGATATTCTGTATCCCTCAGTTTAGGACGCCTGTAAGTCAGTTTAGGACGCCTGTATTGCGTATTTCAACACAAAAAGCCTAATTGAGAAAAACTGATTAAACATAAATAAAATCAGTGATTTAAAGTCCGATAGTGAGACACTTTTTTTTTCAAATTGCTGACAAAGACACTGTCGTTAAACAGGAACGCTTTCAGCCCCTGACCTCAATCCGTTAGGTACAGAGGAAACAAATACACGAGCTTTCGGCTGTGACGCCTTTTTCGTCGGTGAATAAAATGAAAATTAACATGGAAAAGTGAACTTCAAATTATAGATTAATACATGCTCATGTCTTGGACACGCGTCTTGTCGTTAATTAACAAACACAAATTCTAGTAGGCTATCGTTCAATGTTTATTAGAGAACATTGTCATGTACTAGATTTAAACAAAAAGACTGAAATTATAGAATTTACCTAATCCCGCTGGTCCAGCGTCTTCATATAATTTACATTCATATGTTTTTTTATATACTTTATTTTTACCTAATTTATTTTATTCATTTTAATCGAGGATTGGGTGTTGGCAAAATGTACTGTGGCGAAAAGTTTGTTTCCTGGAATTTTCTATGATTTTGATCGGTAGGTACCAGTACGGTCTCGAACAGGAATATTTAGGTTTCATGACTGTAAACTAATTAGTAGGAAATGGGTTTATCGGCGATGGCCAAGTAAGATAGAAAAGCCTAGAGCGCGGGAGACCCAGTCGCGATTTGGGTTTCGTTTCACAGTGTTCGTTAGACTGCTTTGCGAAGAGAACTACAGACACACCTGACGGTCAGACTGATTAATCTACGCCTTGGTTGGTTGGAACAATGGTTCGTTCCTTTTTAGAAAGGAACCCGTTCCAGATCCACCTCCTACATAAATCGAAAGGAACCTAACCGTTCCTAGTTCCTTTACAAAATTAACCTTCAACTTTTACGGTCCCTCAACTGAAGAAATAAAACGAAAAAAAAAACATTTCTGAACAGATAGAAATATCTAAAATTCCTTTTATCCCAACAATTCCATTAGCGATGGATTTTTATCCTGTGAGTTTTGAACGAGAACAGAACCATTTTTTTTAATTCTGAAATGGTAAGAGATGTAATATTTAAATAATAATTATTTAAATGTTCCACACACACAAAAAAAAAAAGGAACGACCGTTCTAGTTCCTGAAAAAAAAAGGAACGACCGTTCTAGTTCCTGAAAAAAAAAGGAACGATACCGTTCCAAGTTTTCCTTCATAGGAAAAGGAACCCAGGCCGCCGAAAATCCTCAGAAATGAACCCGTTCTAGGAACAGAACTTTTTCGTTCCGTTCCTACCCAACACTGGTTGGTACAATGGTACCCAGGATCACAGTACAATGTACCACACATGGCACTGCCTCATGCTAACAGCTGCTGCTTCTAGTTTTACTAGTTCGTTGTTAGTCGCAGATGAAATCGATTGCCGGTGTTGACAGACTGGCGACATCGCTATCGATAGACGTTGACAAAGAATATATTTGACCGGCGCTGTCATATTGGCACAGGGCACAGTCACACGAACACAGGCGAACGCAAAACTATGTCTACCCGATGCCAGCGACTCAGCGGATATTCCGTCGCTTCAAGCGCTTGCACCACTACAAGTAGGCTGATGATAGGGGGAACCACGTTTTCGATCGATTTTTGTCACGTGTTACCGACACTTGACTTTCGAACGAACTTGTAAAAAAAATAATCGATACGTCACGGTCACGTTCATCTGAAGAGTGTCTGAGTGCGCAAATCAGTTGAAAACCAGAAACTCTCCGTAGGCCTTCGCATTGATCCTAGTCGACGACCTAGACTACCATTATTACTAGGCCTTTATATTTTCGATTCAAATTTCCGTTATACCAGTAGAGGGGGGAGGGGTAATTTCTTTAGTTCCACCATGTTGTCCCACCTGCCCATATCCGGTGTCTCTCTCTTCCCTCAAGTGAGCCAGGTGGACACTGGCCATCCCGCCCAGCAGCGGCCTCACAAGATGGGCGACAACAGCGGCACCCGCCGCGAGCCTACCGAACTCAATCGCGTCCTGTCCTTCAGCCAGTGGCCCGCGGGCGCGCCGGTAGACGGCGACGTGATGGCCCGGGCCGGCTTCCACTACACGGGCGAGGGCCTCACCGTCGAATGCCCGGCTTGCCAAGCTCGTCACGGCCACTGGCAGGCGGGAGACGACCCGCTGGAGATCCACGCTTCTCTCAGCCCCGGTTGCCCGTTCGTGACCCAGGTCCGTCCAGCACCACCCTCTACCGCCAACGAGGAGCGGCGCAGCGGTGGGCCCATCAGTTTCGACTCTGACAGCGCGGCTCTCCATATCTACTCCCGCCGCGGTCTGCCCGAGTTCCGCAAGGCCTGGCCGGACATGGCCGCCTCTGCCTTCGTGTGCGCCTCCCATCGTCTCCTCACCTTCGCCGACTGGCCGGTGTCCTTTGTGGCGCCCGCGGACCTGGCGGCCGCCGGCTTCGCCTACCTGCGCGACGGTGACCGCGTCCAGTGCGTCTTCTGCCTCGGGGAAGTGATGGCCTGGGAGGTGGGGGACGTACCCGAGCAGGAGCACCGCCGACATTTCCCACGCTGCGAATGGGTACGCGGGACCAGCCCCGACGTTCCCTTCGACTCGCGCCCGCCCCCTGCCGCTCCTGGTACTCGCTACGAGCCGCTACGCCGGCAGGGGTACGATGAGTGCGGCACCATCACCACCACCACCGTCCCAACGACGGTTAACTCCAGCCGGGGACCGGCGCATCCCTCGGCCAGCCTGACGATGGAAGGCGGTCTGATGGACCAGTCGGCCGTGCATCTGCAGGAGATGAACGTGGTTCCGCATGGTCAGGCGCAGTATCCCAAGTTCGCCACCCGGGAGGCGAGGCTCAAGAGCTACCAGAAGTGGCCGACCGGCGGCAAGCAGAGCGTGGCCAGTCTGGTCGAAGCCGGACTCTTCTATGTGGGTAAGTAGGGGTGGTTATGGTGATGTTCGTGACTCGGTGGTAGAGTATTCGCCGTGTGTGCGGCGATCCCCGGGTTCAATTTCCGGCACGGGCTTTCGTTAGTCGATCCCGAGGCGCTGGTGAAAAGATGCCTCTCTATGAATGCTCTTTGGAGGCGATTGGAGGGGCACAAAATCGATTGCAGAGCTATTCACTGCAGTGATCAATAATAGTGAAAAAAAATTCTTATATGCTTTTACGATATTTAATGTCTTAGTTTCAATCTCATAAACAAGTTGACTTTTTTTTAATGATTTTCTTCCAATTTTCAAATTTCCAAAATTCGGAGAAAGTTCGATTTCTTTCTTGGCTTTCGGTTTCTAATATCAATCGTTCTTGTGTTTCCTTCGGCAGGCTCGCTCGACCAGGTCAAGTGTTTCCAGTGCGGCGGCGGTCTGCAGAACTGGGAACCAGAGGACGATCCGTGGGAGGAACACGCCCGCTGGTTCCCCAAATGCAACTTCGTCAACCTGAACAAGGGCAGGGAATACGTTGAGAGGTCGAAACTGCATCGACCGCCGGTGCTACCGACCCAGGTACGGACAAACATTCCCGCCCCGTCCCCTCTCGCGTTGCACATCTTGCGTGACACTCGGAATTGCAAATGTTTATGTATTGGGATTCTTCTCGAAATTCTTGATTATAGGAGTGATTATACGTTCATCTGGAAAGTCTTGGAAATTAATCTGTTCAGGGAAAATTTGTGGAAAGACAGGGAAATGTCTAGCGACTGTAATTCGTTTTTAAAAAAAAAAGTAGTACAAAATGTTGATCTTGATCTGAAGAAGACATAGTACTAAATTCTGTCTTTGATCAGAGAAAGTCAGAGAAAATTTCGGTCAGGTGAAAAGTTGTAAAAAGTTAGAGAAATTAATTTTGGTCAGTGAAAAGTTATGGAAATTCGAGAACAATTCTGAACAAAGAATAAAAATATAAAATAATTCGTTCTAGAAAAAAAAAAGTACAAAATGTTGATTTTGATCAATGAAAATTTCGGTCAGTGAAACCAGAATTTCAATTGTGAGTTCGAACATTGATATTCCATGTTTTTGAATACCGGGAGGATGATTTTACGCTAGCCGTGCAAAACGATAAAACTTGTTTGCTCATTTTTTTTTCACCTAATGAAAAACCAGGACCCGGCCAACACTGGCAACAGCACTCCGGCGCCCGCTCTAACGCCATCAGCCCCGGCCTCCCAGCGCATCAGCGAAAGCGAGCTGGACGTGCTCATGAACAACGACATCACCAAGGTGCGTTTTGACGCTTTTAAAAAAAGCCGCCACACGATCACTTTAACACACACTCATACCATCATATTCTTACTTCTTCAACATTACTAGACATTAGCACTAACACAAACACATGCACTTACGGACGATCCCGTCATTCCAAAAATTGTCGAGATAGACCACCGCCAAAAAGATCTAACCGTATCAGAGTGTCCAAATTTAGGAAAGCCAAAAGGTAAAGTGGCATGCACAGAACAAAAAAACAAAGAAAAACAAAAAATGTGTGAAAATCTGTTGTGAAAGTCTGTGAAAAATGCAATTCTTGATTTTAATCATGTTTTGACTTCCCTTGTATTTTTCTCTGGACCGGACACTGGCTATGCCATCAATTACAGTTCTACCTTCTGAGCCACTTTCCCTCCCCTTTGATGACTTGTTGATAAATACCGTCGAGTCGTTGCCGACCCCTGGCACATAAGCTATAGCAGATTCAATCCTGAGCAATCAACACCATCCTTCCCCTTTTTCTGCTGCCCTTTCAAGCTGACCCTTTTAAGCATAATAACCAATCACAAGGCTCTACCCGCATGACATGGTCAGAGTAGGACAGCCGTTGCCTTACTACCATAACTGCTTCTACAAAAAAATCTGACTTGATTTCTACTAGGAGGCTTTCCAACTAATGGCTTATTAGAATCGAAACCCATAGAAATGATGATTGAAACTTGAAACATTTTTCTGATAAGCTTGCTGGGCTACAAATGTAGAGTAATCGATCGATTCATTGACTTAAAAAAAAATAACCTGACACAACACTCAAGCGTAATTTATTATTGTTTGGTTATGCCAGTGGTCTAAGACAACAGACATATTTGGCAAAATTTTCAATTTTCTCTGGATATGAACCGACATACAATAATACTTCATATTATCCAGTACTCTGTGACGCCATCTATATCGCACGTTGCCCAGCGCTGCAGATTCGTCCTGCTGATTGAGATTGTTATTATCTGACACTGCAAGCACGTGACATTATCTATTTTCCACGAAATTTATGAAGTGATCGTAATCGTTGGATGTCATCGACACTGGAGTACCAATATCATTAATTTAACGTACATGTTGACGCGGTTAAAGACAAGAGTGGTGTGGTGTTAAAAGACAGAGTGGTGCCGTTTTCTTGAATTGAGTGCATAAATACAATTTACGCAAGTCAGACTAGCACAAAAACTAGTCTCAGTAGTTGAAAATGTGTCCCTCACATATACTTTTTGGGGAAAAATTCCCCTCACTGAAGTGAATATCACTACAGGAGATTTTGTACCCCTCGTGTTGATGTGGCAATATGTGAGGGGCATGTTTTCACCCCAGGATAGAATAAACGAGAGACTGCGCCGGGCATCGAACCTGGGATTGCCATAGCGACATCAAGGGATTCAGAAGCTCCTGTAGTAGTACTACAGTGATCAAGAATACAAAAAACTAGATAAACTTGGGCGAATTTAGGTAGTAGTCAATTGAAACATTATAACTTGGTACGTACCGATGGCTCAATGGGTATGGCAACATCCTACAGAGCGGATGGTCCCGGGTTCGATTCCCGGCGCATGCTCTCGTTTATTCGATCCTGGGGTACTGGAGTCACCCCTGAGCTTCCCGGAGTCCCGAGCTTAAAGGTGGATCCTGCAGCCTGGCTATACCAGCTACCATTCCCCTTCCCTTCCCCTCACATATCGCCATAGCGACACGAGGGGTAGTATTTAGAAAAGAAAAAAAAAACTTTCTATGTGCTGAAAGCTAACTTAACTAAGATCAAATCTTGGTTTGAGCCTTGGAGAATGTGAGGGGGGAGTACGTCCACCATCTCAATGCTACCTTCCAAACTATTTCATCGATGGCTAGCGTGGTATGACTTGATGAAATAATTATCTGGGTGGCGTGTACATTATTAATTCAAGGTGTGGTTTCCTAATGACTGTTATATGTTGTCTTACAGGCCGTGTTGGAAACCGGCGTGGAGGCCAGCGTGGTCCGCGAGGTTCTGCGCCGCCGCATGGACCAGGTCGGCTACCAGTTCACCAACGCTGAGCTGATGGCTAATGCCGTGCTCGAGTTCGGCGACCAGATACCGTGAGCACATGTTCAACAATTCTATTTTCTCGCGATATCATTAATAAACGATTAGTGTTGAAAAATTTCAGTTCAAATTTTGCATTTTTTGGTGTTGCTTTCATTTCATGTCTGCACACCTGATCCGCCAATAAACAAAAGTTGTACTGAAACGTTTTCTTTCGTCGTAGAATAGTTTTTTTTTTTTTTTTTTTTTTGTTGTGTGCTGATTTATTGTTCCATTAATTAATTCTTGATTTCGAGATGGGAACGGGTGGGACTCCTATTTCAGTTGGTTAGGTGACGGATCGTAAGAATCAGATTGGGTTCCGAGGACTGCGTTCCAATCCCAGTTTGGGTAAAAGTTAATTAATTAAAATTTTACCTTGATTAATTCTTAGATTCGCATGGTCCACAGATTTCAGGACATAATCCGATCGCAAAAATGCAATTTGAGAATACTCCTCGATCGCAACAGGGGAGGTGGATATTAGAAAAAATAGGGTATCTTTGTACAGGTCATTTGACCCCCGCCACAGGTCCCTCCGTGGTAGATTGCGGATAGATATTGTAATTGTAATTAATTCTGTTAGTTTCATTGAATCAAAATTAAGCATGGAATTAAATTGCTAAGACCATTCGCAGTCGGTCGTAAGACCGCGCCACTGGTTCCGGGTTCGATTCCCAGCGCGGGTTCAATATCAACGTACCGTATCTGGGTACAATTGAAATAATAATTCTTGTAACTGCAGAAACGAAACTTGGGTTGCACATTGTGCATCAGTTCTTTCGTATCTGCCAACAAGTTTTTCAGTAGTGGTTCTAAATGTTTCAATTCTTTCTTATTTTTAATAGACCCAAGACCGGAGAGACGGTCACCCCCAACACAACCAGAGATTTGGTACGGGACAACCACACCGCCGTAACCGCGGGGACGAGTGGCGGCCCCAACGGCCAAACGTCACCCAAACTCACCAATGGTAAGTGGGGAATCTGAAAGAGGACATGTTACCCGTCGGATATTAAAAGGATCCACTGTATTGATATTGAACCAATATTGGATCCAAATTCAAAAAGCAAGAAAGAGGCGGTGAAAGGAAGATTGCTGGGGCACTGGTTTCCTGACTACGGAATCTATACGACGTAAAACTACGCCGGTTTACAATAATTATAATCGTTGTTGTTCCTTTTCCCAGGCTCGTCGTCGGACGAGAGTTCCCGCTCCTCTGATCAAGACCTCAAGCTGTGCAAGGTATGCATGGACGAAGAGATGAACGTGGTGTTCCTGCCCTGCGGCCATTTCATGGCCTGCACCAACTGCGCTTCGGCCATGACCGACTGCCCCATCTGTCGGCGTTCCATCAAGGGCACCGTGCGCACCTACTGGCCCTAGGACGGCGGTCGAGGTGGCGCGGAGAATCCCTGGCTTCCAAGTCACGACATTCGCCGTTTGCCTATCTCCACATCTTTACCGCCCTCCCTCCACCAACTAAAACCACTAAACAATCTAGGAAAGCGCGAAGCGCCTAACGCCGTAGGATGGCGCTCTCGATCACTGGCTCCTCCTAGCGGGGGAGAGGATCTAGCGAAAAACTTGTCTTGCTCATGTGATGAGGTAGGTGACTGTGCGTCAGCCACTGAACAATGCTAGTGGGTGGGCTCAGTTATCAACGACTTTGTTCACGAACGCCACTGTGTGAAGCTCCAAAATTTTTTTAGCTCCATAATCTAAACATTTTGATTGCATTATTCGTGATCTTAAGAGTTTTTTCATACTATTCGACTATTCGAGGAATCGACCTGGTAATTTGGCCAAGCTTTAGCTTCTGACTTAGGTTGGAATCCTTAACATGTACCTTGAAAACGTACAGGCACTGGGTCCGGCGGCTTTACTTCCATTCCGAAGGAAGGCGTGCGTACGAATTTTCTAGCCAGAAAAAATTTGATTGTGTCGGTCGGGAATTAAACCCGGGATCACGGGTCTTGGAAGACTGTTCTTTAATAAATTGTACAACTGATTGTAAAAAATTCGAATCGACTGAAATAGCCTGAAAACCACCGGAAAAATTGATAAAAAAAATTCGGTACTAGATTCAAACCAAAGTTTACTTTGTTTTTAAACATACATTATTTTTTTAAATATTAAGTTTAAATAGTGTTTATATGGAACTGTCTGTACAGACATAATTCACCTCATCCATTGAAAGCAAAAAATAAAACAGAAAGCGCTCCAGTAACCTCATCTACGTGTTGATCTGCTAGAATTTTGACAATTTCAAAAGACAACTTGACAACTGGTTAGGTATATCAAAATAATGATCTTGCTATGATTGGGTTTCATAGTTTAAGCAGGAATGTCTTGCTATGATTGGGTTTCATAGTTTAAGCAGGAATGTTTACCGTTTAGTGACTGCTTGTTACAAGACTCTAAATTTAGTGTGTTACTCGTATTTTAACGCGATGGATTTTACGCTTTGTGGTAGCTAAACGGAGATTAGTTCTCCAATCCCTGCCCCTCCGTATGTATAGATATTTTGCTTGGCAAAATATTGTATTATTGTAAATATTTAAATATGACTGTGTATACCGACCAGTACACTAATATATCCATGAATTTGAAAAAGCTACTAGTTCACTCTGCTACTAGTCGCAGCATCAGTACGGTGAAGTGAACAGGGTGACTCACCGCGACGTCATCACTCGTTGCTCGCCGCGGGAGTCGAATTAAACATGTTCAATTCCACTCGCCAGGAGCCAGTGACTACTGACGAAAACAAAAATGGCTCAATAAACCGACGCTCGGTTCACTGTACTGATGCTGTGATTTGCACGCTGCGACTAGTAGCGTAATGAAATACTGTACTGGCTTAAGCATTTCATTTTGTAATTTCACCACAAGACTACAAATTCAGTTACATGCATTGAAAAGGAGGTTGTAGTTAGGGCTACTTTATGAAATAAAAATTTGGCTGCTCCAGCGATATTCAAATATTTAGCAGTTAAAATTCGTAAAAACTGCACGATAAACACGCATTGATTTTTTTTATCCTGCTCAAAAACTTCACAAGTCGGGGACGATTATCATTTTAGACACAAACCATGCTGCGCGAAATCCAAAGCAATAAATGAAAATTTAGTGTACTTTTAACAAATTTTATTTACGTTGAGATTCGAACACCTAGTCTCTCGCTAAAAAAGAGCACTCCTCTTTTTTTCCCGAGACCGGTTCAGGACTTATTTTTTTTTGTCACGGGTCCAAACCGTGAATGATTTATGCATATAAATCTGATTTGTTCCTGTTAATTTGCAACCTCAATAGATAATCTTATCTTTAAACAGTTTCGGCTAGAATATTTACAATTATGTCACACGGCCTGTACCAACTAACACCGGAAATAGAACCATTAACGGCTCAATAAGAGAAAAAAGTCGGCCTCGTTACCCAAAGACCCGATTACTTTTTGTGACCTGAAATAAAATCGAAACCACCAATCCTAACTCACTGAATGAAAAGAACCAACTGTAATACATTGGATTACAGTCGAAGTCACGGAAAGATTTAGCTCAGCAGTCGGGCTGAACTGTGATGTGTTGTGTTCATGGATGTGTAGGAAAAAGCGAAGCTGGAAAGGAGGGTCCTAGTTCAGCTGGCCATCGGATGAAGTGAGAGAGGCGGCTCCCAGGGCCGGCAGCACGTGCACCTGGATGGCCTTGGTGCTATTGTACACCTGGCCCGCCGCGAACGGCTCCAGTCGCGGGTAGTGCGATCCGGGTGACGGCTGACTGATGCTCAACTTTCTGGGACTGTCTGTCGAACCGAAACAAAAAAATTATAATATTAAAATGTCTATGGTTTGTTGTCGTGAAAATTTTAATAGTTTAACCCATTCTTCCCCCCCCCCCCTGTTCGGCTTTGGCAATTATCGCTTTTTGATGCCTGCTTAAAGAGGTAGTTCTACGGTCATTCTTCTGCCGAGCATTTTACTCATTTTTATTTTAAAATCGCAAGAATGCAGGTCAATTCAAACCCATTATTGCTTGTGTAACAGAAGCTAATATACCCGTTATACTCCCCAGTGTGTTAATTTTTCCGCTTTTTAAAATTATATGCGTGCACATATTTGTAGATTTTATTTTTAATCATAAATAGTGTTAAAAGCTATTATAATATTGAAGATTAAAAAGTAAAATAAAAATCTTAAATCGTGATTTTTTTTTACTGTCCTCTTTCAGGTGACACTTGGCTAACATAACTTAAAATGCGACTCGCTATACACTATTAACACCAAAGTGAACCAAATATTATGCTCGGGGTATTTTTTTTTTTTAAACTGGCACCTGCATATAGACATGTGATATTTGTACTATGGCACCTGACTAGTTTTAATAAAATATACTCACTTTGTAAATTTAGTTTAGCTTTTAATAATAAAAATTGCGCTATTGAATTCCTAGAACCATTACTATAACGGGGTTAATGCTCACATAGAAAGTCAGGAAATTTAATTTCCGTCAGGACAAATCGTCCAAAAGTAGGGAAAGTGAGAGTGAATTATGAACAAAATTAAAAATTGTATTTTTGTGAATTTCCTTGGAATGTTCGAATTCTCAAATTAGAATTCTTGAACATTCAAATTCGGATATTCAAATTCTTGGAAATGATTAGCGACAGTAATTTGTTCCAAATGAAAGTCTGGGGGGAAAATGTTGATTTTGGTCAGGAAATTCAGTTAAAATTTCGACTTTTGTCTGCGAAGATCAGGGAAACTGATTTTTAAGTGTTTAGTACACTCCTTTATTGTACTCCCTGTCTGAATAATCTTTTAATCTGCATAATGATTTAATGTGCAACTAGTATTTTGTTAAAAAAAAAAATTGTGGGGAAAATGTTGATTTTGGTCAGGAAAGTAAGTCAGTCAATATGTCGATTTCGTCTGCGAAATTCAGGGAACTAATTTTTAGTTTTTTGTGTAATGAGTATATGAGCAAAGATGGTAAAAATTAAAAAAAAAAAAAAAGATTTTGCTCACGAGTGTTACGCGGAGAAGCTGAATATGAACACCTTTGGTGTAAAATCGCTCGAGATTGAACG
>JAUJYS010003674.1:0-12803 GCA_033995665.1 Melogona broelemanni | reverse complement strand
CAACGATCGGCTGCACTGGGAATCGAACCCAGATCCGCTGGTTGGCGAGCGAGCACGCTACCTCTCGGCCACAGCGTATGGACATAATGACCAATACAAATTATTTGCGCTTTATAAATTGTTTTAAAATCCGAATATTAAATTTATCGAAGCTTTTTGGACAGGAAACTTAAGATACTCCAACATTGATAAAAAATATAATGAAATTAAACAGACTATCGTTTGTTCAAATTTTAGTTGGCTTCGAGATGTGTCCACAATCGGTATAAATCAAGCGCCAAAAACAGGTTTATAAATTTTCTTTAATGTTTATTCAATTTTCTAGAAATACGAGATACCTCAAAAGACATCTTGAAAATTACAAATTCAAAAATGCCTAGAATTGCCGCTGTAATGACCCCCGCTTGTAAGAATTTTGTACTCCGTCGCCTACGGAACAACGCATTTTGGAGAGATGCTTGCTTCGTACGCCAAAATTCGCATTTGCAAATGTCAGTATTAATTACCCGCTTCGTCGCTTCTCCTAATCTCGTTAACACTAAATTACTCATTTAGCCTAATCGCGTTAACACGCAATGCACTTAAGCGTTATTCCTTTCGCAGGGTTTGTACCTACGAACGGCATCCTCCAAATGGCGCGTTCGCCAATCCAGAAATAATTTTCTTGACGCGGCCACTGAACGCCCCGGGCATGCCTTGTCTCTTTAGATGCAACATGTAGTCTGTCGTTAGCAATAATGCTCTTGTCGAAGCGCTTTTTGCTTGGGGGCGCTCAATATATTTTGAATTATGCTTGAGTTTGGTTGGGATGTTCAAATTCTTATTTCTTCAGCACCTTAGGGATGAGAGAATTTCTATTTTCGCCAACCAGTGTTAGTTGGTTAGGCCTTTTTGAAAAGAAACCACTTCCAGTTCCCGTTCCTCCCATGTAAAAAGGAACCCAATTCCAGTTCCTACAGAAATTGAATGATGCCTGGCCGTTTATAGTTTATTTTCAAAAGGAACCAGGAACTTTTTCGTTCCTTTTTCATTCCTTCGATTAAAAATATTTAAAAAAAATACATTTGCGAAAACTAATATTATACAGGTATTTCTATTCGACTCTGCAAAATTGTTCCGCTGTCGACACACATTAACTTAGGAAAATGGTACCCGTAGAAAATCGAAATTTATGGCAAGCCAGCACACAACACAAAAAGCACACATAAAAGAAACCTCCGTTCCATTTTCTAAAAAAAAAAAGGAACTAAACCGTTCCTAACGTTCTTTCTTAGAAAAATATTTGAGCTCAAAAATACTTAAAAATATACGCCAAAATAGCGGCATTTTTGAGCTCAATTACTTAACAAGCATCGGCTAAAGCGGTATGGCAAAAATCAGCGATATTCTCCGCAGGCTTACGATTCATAGGAAAAAGGAACCTAGATGTTCCTAAGTTCCTCAAAAAAAGGAACAAGTTCCTAGGAACGGAAATTTCCCGTTCCGTACCTACCCAACACTGGTGGGATATCGTATTCGAGCAAATCAATGTTTAAACTCACGCCGCTCAGGTACATATTAGAAAAGTATGTCCATTGGCCATTTAGATAAGAGTGCTAGTTAATTCTGCCCCTCGATTTCAATTGTCAAATATATTTCCCAGGTGCACAACTAAATAATCCAATTACAAATTCCAACATCGATATATCGAATTTAAATCGATTGTCGAGAATCGATGGCCGAGAATCGAATTAAACTTATCGAATTAAAATTAACCTTATTCGTTAATGTTTGTTCGGCTGTCGTTGCGGTAATGGAATGTTTGGTAACGTTCGAGCAGGGAACCTCATTGACTAAAGCACTACGCGCATACCCAATTTCGTCATTCACTTTGCAATTAATTTAATTATACTTGTTTTCTTTGATTTGGAAGTCCGCTTTCGTTTATCTCTAGCTCGACAAATACCCCCAGCTGTAGGATTTCTTTCTTTCTTTTTTTTTTTTTGCTTTGCTCTCAGAACTTGATTAATTTGCATTCCGGCGCACAAAGGCAGTTCCCATATTTATGCGGCCGAATTTCAATTAAAATTAGGTCCGTATTTCTTTTACGTCGTCGTTGTTTCTCCATTTGCGTCGTTGAAACACCGCTCCAACGAAATTACAAATTCAATTAATTTTTTAGTACGCTACACGCCTGAAAGACTTTCAACCAAAAAAAAAAGAAAAAAGTAGCGAACGAATTGTTTCTATTCTCTTTTTCGGCGATGGAATTACGGTTGCCTTTCCATAAATACATCAGCAGTAAATTAAACTATATGCCCTCTGGGCGTGACAGTTAGAGGCTTCCTCAGGTGGTGCTATAGAGATTTTTTGCTGTGTAATTTCACAGTATCGTATAACTACACCTGTTATTTATACCGGCGCAGAATCGGTGACCCAAGACCAAACTTGACAAAAAATGGATTATTTATATTTCCCTTTTTATCTTAACGTTATTCATCGATTCGGCTTCAATTAACTGCGATTTTGTTTTTTAGATAAATTCGATTTTTTAAGCATTTTGGAGCCTGGACGAACATTTTGTTGTGCAATAATTGTAATCGTTACCTGTCCGAATATTTTTTACAAAGTATGTAATGCTTCATGGTTATTTTTCATTGAGGCAGGACGGTGACTATTCCTGCCTTAATTTCTTTGTCCGTAAGTGGCATTTTAATTATTTACTTTTACGAATTTCGATTACACACCACTTTCCTAACGATCGAAATACCGAATCTGATTTTTTTAAGTAATCAAACCGCGCCTGCAGTTGTGACAATTGAAACTATAGGTGGTGTAGTGGTTAGCGCTCTCGTGTACTATGTTCGCGTTTCGGATCCCGTCAATGTGTCCCAAAATTTTCAGGCGAAAACAATTCTTACCTTTCTTTGAAATGAAAGTAAAACCGTGAGACCCGTGACTGTACGTTGTTACATACACGTTAAAGATCCCTACCTAGGTCAAAAACTTAAACTAGGCCAAATTTCAAATTATCAGGTCGCTCCCTGGGGGAGGGGCTGGTAAGCCTCCTTAAGAAATAGTGTAATTCCATATATTCCCACATAGTACCATAATGCTACGACGCGGCGTTTACCCCATCTAAATCTAATTCTAAATTTATATTTTTTCAAGAAGGAAGGTATTAAAATATTTTCTTGGGGAACGCAGTTGCGGAATTAAATAAAAAATGAATTCATTTTTCTTCTAATGGAAAACTTCAAGCTGTTCTATAAACAGTATTTCTAAATTAAATAACGCGCAGGAGAATGTCTGAAACCTATCAACAGTTTCGGTAGAACACAATGAAATAATAAAATTACAACCCTTCCCGTCATATATTTTTTTTTCTATTGCGGACCAGAAAGGGCTGTCCAACTTTATCAAAGTGCACAATGGTTTATGTCAAGTGCATTACTTTCGCCATAACACGTGCCCGCCGCGGACGGCTTAAAACCACCATTGTGGTTCACTCTGTCGAAAGGACAACCACACAAAAAATAGCTTGACCTCGTCTTCCATATCCTGACTTCTTGTAGTTTTTTAGACAGAGAAGCAAGCGCGAATTGCGGACCAGTCTGCGTCCTCTTTTTTTGAAGTCGCTCTCCGCGATGACAAATGATAATGGTCTGGAGTGGTGTTGGTCACTGATCAATCATCAGATTATTCCGCCAACTCAACTTTAGATAACACACATCTGTTTTTATGACGGAAGTAGAACTCGCCGTCGAACCTCGCAGGAGACTCGCAGCGCATATTGCCATAGCAACACGAGGGGTACAGAATACCCTGTAGTGATATACAGATTTGGTAAGTTACTTTTTAGAACGACGATCCTCGTTACTTATTAACAAGAGAAAAACGTTACAGTTACAGTTACCGTTACTTAAAAAATGAAAGTTGCTCAAAAATGAAAGTATGGGGACGTTACTTCCGTTACTTTCAAACAGGGACACTTGCGAAGGCGCGCGCGTAGAGAGAGAAGCTTGCTGGAGAACACAGCAGCTTATTGCCAAATATTTTTGACAAAATTTTGACAATTCACAATAACATTGACATGACAACTTGCGCAAAACATTTGCTTTAAAAACTGCTGTTCTGCGAACAATACGATGCGAGCGCGTTTGCCGGTTTTTACATACACATGTAAATATTAAAAAAAATGTATGTAACAGCAAGCAAAAAAAAAGGAACATCATAAGAGAAAAAAAGTACCGAAACGAAAAGTACTACCGTTACTTAAAAACTCTCTGAAAAAAAAATACTAAACGGTTACAAAGTTACTCAAAAATGAAAGCGACGGATTAAGTAACTTCCCGATTTCGGACGAACTCTCCAACACTGCCCATTTTTATCAGTACCCTATGATTAATATGAAAAGGGGAACCTTCTCCGGTAGTCGCACCAGGGACTATCGCATCTGTCTCCCATGGATGGATATACTGTATCAAGAAGTTATAACATGTGAAACGCATGAGCGATTGTCCGATTTGTCCTCCCTCTCCCCATTTAATATTAAGTACCATAAAAGTCAATCGAATTAAACAAAGACATTGTTGACGATTTCCTAATAAAATTGGTGACTGCCTTTTTTATTACCAGAGACGAGGGGAAAACGACTTCCGCTAGAACACTTCCGGTCCGATGGTGACCAGCCAACCGCGACAGAAGTCTTGACAGGGATGCCCAGGCTTCCACACTGACGTAGCGAACAAGATTGCCTGGACTTCCGGCCGTCTTTCCCCTGCCAACTTCCGGTGGAAGAACGTGGAAGATAAGAATGGAAAACCGCAATACAATTGATCGATGTATCGATCAAATCGATTCTCATATGAGAAGGTTAATGCCAAGGTTATTAAAAACAAAAGGTTAGCCTATGCGAGCATTGTGTTAAAAAAATCTGCGAGTCACCGGGAACCCCAGCGGGATTGGCTGGGGTTCACACCGGACAAAGAATCGTACTAGTAGTAGCTATAAAAAAATGTTACTTTTGAGACTGAGCTGCACACAAAATTTTAGCTCACTAGGACGTGTGAAAGTTGGTTAAAAAATATCTCAAATAAGTTAAAAAAGAGAGAGAGACAATCATTAAGGTTCATGTCAAGTTAAATGCGAATAGAAAAATTAATGTACGATCCGTCTAGCTCAGTGAGCCTGGCAACAGACTGCTGAGCGGGTGGTTCCGGGTTCGATTCCCGGCGCAGGCTCTCGTTTAGGCCATCCTGAGATACTGGTGAAAATGTGCCCTTCATAAAGTGCCTTAGCAACACGAAGGGTACATAATCTCCTGCAGTGGTATTCACTACAGTGAGGGGAATTTCCCCACTAAAAAAATAAAAATAAAATATAAGCAGCATTATCTGGCGACCCAAGAATAGGATCGTCGAGTTTACGTTTAAAAAGATCGCGAAGGGATATCGCGCAGAAAAGATCAGCGATCAAAGCTCGACAAATGTGAACTCCCCATGAAAACGGACATCGTCGCGCTAGCCAATGTTTCGGGAAATCTCAAAAACGCCTTCCCGCACTGACGATGGCCAATACTGTCAAACGCGAAAGAAAACCTGTCGCCCGCAGCAGCAACAGATCGTTTCGTGGACCGTGCCGCGCGCTTCAAAGATGTTGTATACAGGTATATATATATATTTTTTTTTTACTTCGCGTTCATCAATATTTCAGCAGTCTCTCCCACCTCGACATCGCTAGCCCCACATATTGCGCGTAGTGGGGAAGGTACTAGTGGAGTGGGTGTACGGATAAAAAAAATCCATTAGCGGAACTATAAAATACCCATTGTGCTTTCGTCGTTCATTGTGTACTTCACACTTTCGCTACATTTTTATTTTTTTTTGGTCGGTTTTAAGACGACGTCTACCCAACTAAGTGAAAGGTAGAAGAAGTGTGTGTGTGTACTTTGACGTTCCCCTTCCACGAAACAAACATAAAAAAATATTTTTTTTTCCTTTTAACTCGGGATTTGTCGAGCTTTAAAGTTTGGAAAATAGTTTTTAATATCCGGTTCTTGCTTTAATTCTACTGGATGGAACAGCAAGAATTTCGCGCAGAAAAGCAAGCGCACAGGTTACATTGGACCACAACTCGAACTTCAGTATGTATAATAGAAAAGGGAGTGGGGAAATTTTAAAATTAAAATTGGATAAAGTTAATCATATTAAATTAAATTGAGCCCAGAGGTTGGTACGGCCTTTCTTTTTCAATTTGATAAACGTTTTCCAATTTAAAGTTATAATCTTGAATTCACTCCAATTTTTATTGTACATACTGTACATGTGCAGCAGTTTGTTTTGTTGAAGTTTTAACTACTACTTTAAGCTATTTATATTTTTTTTATTAAAAGAGGAAATCCCCTCACTGTAGTGAATAGCACTACAGGATATTCTGTGCCTCTCGTGTTGCTTAGGCAAAGTGTGAAGGGCATATTTTCACCAGTACCCCGGGATCGAATACAGAATACTCTGTCAACGAGAGCCCGCGCCGGGAATCGAACCCGGGATCGCCCGCACCGCAGTCGGAAGCATTACCGACTGGGCTAGACAGATCGTACAATAATAATAATAAAAAAATTATTTGAATGCAATAATTGAAGTGCAATAGTTAAAAATTCGAAGAAACTTCAAATTTTGCTTCCAAAATATTTTACTGAGAAGTCTCTCCTACGAAAGAAGTTCTCAAAATGGTGATATTGATTAAAGTCGGTGACTGAAATTGATCGCATATTAATACGGAACCTTCTCCGAGTACGTCAATGTCGCCCCCGCGACGTGAGCTTTTTCGATCTCGCGGAATCCCATGCATATTTAATGACGGAAAAAAGCTTATTAAAGTACGGGGAAATTTTCCATTTCTCATTCGGTCGGGCCCGGCACATCACACAGGTGCAACATTAGGACAGACGTCTTACTTTCGCGCAGGAGCATTGACATTTTCAGCGCTAATACATTTCGCCGGGACTCGGAAACCCTTCGTGGCATTTTTCAATTTTAGTTTCAACCGAAAATATGATTAATGTTTTTTTTTTCTTTCCTTTTTTCCTTCCCAGACTGAGACGGTCTTAATGCTATGGAGGTACGGTCGTACATAGAGTCAGGTTTACTGAAAACCCTCGTTAGATATAGCCATTTCGCTATTAATATATATTTTTTAATATTTTCCTAAATCTGCAAATGACTAATACATGTTTCGAAATAAAATTCGGAATTTATTTTTAAGGGAATTGGATTTTTGAATTTTGCACCGGGTTCCAACATTGGTTGACTCTTAACGATATTTGTAAGAATGTTCTATTTTTTTTAATTTTGGTTTATGACGAAAGTTTGAGATGTCGTTTTTTATGGGCTTCCCAAAAAGCAATTAACTTTATTACATTTTCAGAGTCAAGAGAAGTCTGCTAAGTTTTGCTCGGATAAGCCACATGCAAATTTCAATTTTCGAGTTGCTCGGAACTCAATTTTATACACAAATTTTGCAAAATTAAAAATTAGAAATCATTTAATTATGTTGGTTGAACCAACCAGCAACATTGGGAACTCACAATAAAGTTAAGAATTTTTTCGTCTAACACAAACATTTATTTAATTATGAATATTGAAAGAGTAGATAAACACTCGGTAACAATAAAACTCATTTTCAATTGAAACAACAAAATGGTATTTTGGGTATAGCCTTTTATTTGTACTTCGATATGAGCAGAAGTTTTCTTTTTAAAATGCTGAAACTAATAAATTTGCTGATCAAGCTATAAATATTAGACATTAAAATAATTGAACGATTGTATCGAAAGAGGTACCTTCCTTTAACGAATCATGGAACGGTCATTTTTCGAAATTTGTTAAATTAAATGTTGAATGAGACTGAGCTGCGCACAAAATTAATGCTCTTAATGAAAGTTGATTAAAAAGAACCTCAAAGAAAATGATCAAGAATTATTAATTAAAAATTATAAGATTCTAATCTATATCTCAAGAAATAGAACTATCACGTTTTGACCTTTAAATGAACATGCTTTTTCAATCTCGTTCATCTTCATTGTTCCGGTTCGGCGATTATCCTTATGTGCACCTCGTCATTTTATGTTTTTTGTGTTCGTGAACATTCAATTTTACCTCAGAAAAGTTTAAACTCACAGAAAGACAATCAAGGTTCATGTCAAGCTAAATTAAAGGTTGTAATAAACCTAATGTAAATATGTATATGTTATGTATTTTTGGTTTCTCATTCTTGCTATCCAAAAATAAGAAACCAAAAATGAGAAACCAAAAATGAGAAATCATAAATGAGAAACCATAAATAAGAAACCATAAATGAGAAACAAAAAATGAAAAACCAAAAACGAAAAAACCAAAAATGAAAAACCAAAAATGTATATGTATAACATATAGCACATGCATATAGCATTTTCAAAATCGTTACCATGAGCATGAAACAGCCTGTACCATTCGGGTTGCTAATAAACGTCTACGAATTTATTAGCCATTCCAAGCAGATTTTTTTAGCTCGGCCAAAGTGAGACATGGATTGTTTTAAAGTCTAACCGCCGCTTTCACACGGGAGATAGCGTTTATCACATTTGTTTATCGTCCATAAATCATCACATCACAGAAAAATGGCCGGCGTTCGCTTAAGTGGCTAGTGCGCAGATTGGACACTTAAGTCAAGCATGAAGATAAAGGTGCGTACTGAATTTGGTACGGAAAACTTAATAAACAATAAGCTTCAAAAACTTGTATTTTACATTGTTTTACCATACACCAAAAAAATGTAACAATACAATGTTTACAAATAAAATATTCAGCAACATGTACGTTAATTATTTTTCAAACTAAATTACAGGTGATTTTGAAAATCTGAGTATCTATTTGTCAAAATGCAATACTATAAAAAATTGAGTATTTCAAATTATATCATGAACGCCATTTCAAAAATTATTTAACACTGCAATGTTTGTATAAATAAAATATGCAGTAACTTGCACCACAAATAATTTTATTAAAAGTTCAAGTGAAAATATGCAATGCAACACAAACGTGCAATTTAAATTATTTGATTAATTAAAAAAATTGCAGCAAAGCAAAAATTATAAATTGAAAATGAGCTAAAAGCTACAATTATTTTTTTTTTAATAAATAAAATATCATGTAACATTATAAAAATATGGCTTGAAAAAAAAATAGCATTTTAATGTTTATACATTTTTTTCGGTAGAGAATAACGTTGGCTGCATTAATCATGCCAGCCGCACAGTCGCAGTGACAGAAAACAGAACGACACCATGCGTTACGCCTAAAGATGCACCTAAAATTCAATTCAACGACCTCATAAAAGTTAATTAAAATCCACTGTGAAATATCTCTAACACTAAACGACATTTTCTTTTGGAATTAGGCAGAAGGTCTTCACATTTTGAGCCCGAAAACTCCTCTAGTGGGAAACTAGGCAGATGTGTTTCTGACAGTGTTGTTTAGTCAGTGTCAGTTTAGGCAGTGTTGCCAAGTGCTAGGGAAATTCGTAGAAAAACGCAGCAAAAAAATAAAAAAACATCGTTGCAGCTGCGTCTATTGAAGCCTTCGTCCGAAATTATATTTCGAAATGGCTGTAGATCAGTTTACGGGCGAAATGGACCGGAAAATACGGTCGACAGGTAGCAGATGGTATATCTACCTAACCTAACCATTAAACTTACCTTACCTAAACTAACCTAACCGTAGAAAACATGGTTGGATAGGTTAGGTTAGGTTGGGTAGGTAAACCGTATGACTGTCAGAGCCTGTCTACCGTATTTTCCGGTCCATTTCGCCCGTAAACAGATCTTCAGCCGGGGATTCTTTCCCTGACAAAAATTAAAATTTTCCCTGACTTTTTTGGATCAAATTGGAGTCGCCATAGTCACTACCCAAAACTTGGGTTATAAGTGACGTAATGTATATAAAAAGGTGCACTGAGATCAATTATTTTGTAAATTGCAAGAAATGGTACAAAAAAATGCAATATGTCAAAAAAAAATTAATACAGTAATATCGCGCGGAGCGTTACGATTAAAAAAATATATAACACCTATTCGTACGGAAAGAGCGCACGCAACGCAGCGATTTTTACTAATGATTAGTCCGCCCCTGCGTACAGCGGTGTAGCTAATCGGCGGCGCGGTCGGTGGGCAAGGTGGTTGATGAGTGGGGCGGACTTCCGGTACTCTGTTACTCCAAAGATGAAAATCAGTAAATCATGGAATAGTGTCAAGGACCCGCGGTTTAGATGGCCGTCATTGTGGAAGAAGTGGAAACAAGTACACTGGCACAGATCATAACCTATTACCAAAGTGAAATGCTTGCCATATTTTAGCATGATGTGACAGGTGTGATGGAACTAAATAATTGCATATATATACTGTTTGGATCATGACGGAATACATTTCGAACACCAACCGAAATATTTTAGCAGAGCGAGCAAACTCAAACAGCTGCTAGCAAACTTGTGTATGCAAATTTCGCGATTAAGATTCACAAAGTTGTGACCACCGGCGAAGGTGCCTTGGACCAAGGCCAAAGCCCGGGGCGGACTTTTCATTTCGGGAGGGCGGAAATCTCCGCCTGGGTACCCCCCAAAAAACATACTTGACTGGGACCCCTCCCCCACCCACCAAAAATTTAGATATTGGTCATTGAAAGACGGGGCTTCTTAGAGTTAGCTCCCGCCCGGGCCCTTAGATGTCGAGTCCACCCCTGGCCATAGCACTCTGATAAAACTTCATCTAGACCTTTAGGGATTGATTAGGAATGATTTCTATAAATTGGCCATTGGTCCCGTGAACAGCGAATGTTACCCTCATTTTTTTCCTACCAGAAAAAAAAGTGTCTTCCTCGGCGGTTTGGATATAGCTACATGTGCGGCCCCACTTGATATCGTTGCGAAACTCACCATATGACGACCGTTGTTTTATGCATGTTGGAATAGCTTGGTGACATGCCGGATGACAAATTACTCAATGGAATGTTCTCAACGTGACACACCCAACAAACTAAATGATTTTGAACGCCACAGCAAACTCGAACATTGTACAAATGAGAATAAAATGTTTGCTGTCGTAGTAGAGAGGTCACTTTAGGCCTTTTTAAGACCTCTCATTTGGAAGCAAAACTTTGTTGTGCAGTCACATACATGACGGCCCTTTTCACGCCTCGCAGTCTCGCACCGAAGCAGCCTCGCACTAGCTGTAATACAAGTGGTGCCATCTGTTGAAAATCCTTGTAAACAAGTGGTAGCATCTGGGTGAAAATAGCAAGACCCACGCGCCAAGTGACAGCGGTGTGCTAAGTGGTCGCATTCTTCGGAACAGGAATAAATCCATGGAAGCCGTGCAGCTCTCGCGGGTACCGTCTCTCTCCAGACCTTATCGTTGACTTTGAACGGATTTGTTCCTATTCCTAGGGGCGACTAGTGTTTGCAACAAGCCGGTTTGGAAACTTTCTTTGGGTGCGAGTGTATGTCTTTGCAAGCCGGGTTGTTGCGAAGTCGTCCTTCTCATGGGAAAGTACCATGTTCGCTTTTGGAAAAGGATGTAAAAAATTAAAGCTTGAATCGTTGTTCTGTTCCCAAGTATGCTACCTAAAAAAAGTGAAAACACTTCTGGCAGGACTGAAATTTCCCCGACTAGTTGGCTTAACCAATGACTAGTTGGCTAAACATCGATAGTAATGATACAATCGCCCGTTCTATATTGAAACATTTCAGAATTTTTGTGACAAAAATGGCGGCTCGTGGTAGTAGTGCTGGTTTTGATCGTCATATTACGATCTTCTCTCCCGAAGGACGACTCTATCAAGTCGGTGAGTATATTTATGAGACGTTATACAAAGTTCTGATGACTTTGTACGGCACTTTTGTTGTTCCAAATGAAACGTTTCACTCGTAAGTCAAATGGATGCTGGCACGCCGGCTTACTCCAAAACCGCTTGGTCATTGACAATGGTATGGTACATGTACATGAAAAATGCCAAGTATGATTAGACCTAGCAATAATCTTGGCTCTGAAAATATTTGAAAATATTCGTCCAAATTAGACGAATAGATCAATTTCTTAATCTCGTATATCTCGGTTTCGAGAAATAACGTGTTTGAATTAGCCTGCTATTGTACACTATACATGTACAGTACAGTACTCGAGCGTATCTACCTTTGCTATTCGAACAGGTTTTCGTACAACCAAGTTCGCCCATTTATCCAGGCAAAAGAGCAATTAATTTCTCATTGGTCATTCCTATCCTTACTACATTTAAACACATCATTTACTACAAACATTTAATTGAAAAAAATTCTTCAAACCCTTCCTCCACCGTATGTTTTACTGTCTTATTTTTGGCCAAAACTGATTTAAATAAAATCCCTAGTGATCATATTTTGGCCAAAATCACTGGGGCCACACTACAATGTTCGAACGCAATGTCATTGGAATTTGGATTTAGATTAATGTGATCGCCGCTCAGAGTATTCTGGCGATTTACGTATAATTGTAGTGTTACGTATTGATTGTTTTTAGATTTAGATTTAGATTAGGTGTAATATGAAAGGTACAGGAGGGGGATAATTAGGGCAGGTTTCCCAGTTACGGCAAGCCTGCTGGTGGGATTTGAAGGAGGGGAGGGAGGGAGATAGCACAAGTTCTTGTGGGAGGGCGTTCCATTCAGGGATGTTGCGATTGAAGAAGGAAAATTTAGCGTAATCACATCTGGCGAACTTGGTCGCAATCTTGTGCGAGTGGTCCCTACCCTGTCTGT
>JAUJYS010003673.1:0-12804 GCA_033995665.1 Melogona broelemanni | reverse complement strand
TAGTCCTGTGGTGCACTAGGCGCTACGGTGACTTTAAAAAAAAAAAAAAAAAAAAAAAAATGAGCGGCACACGTTTACAGTGTTGATTTAGTTCCTTTTGAAAAGGAACCCGTTCCACTTTCCGCTCTTCCTATGTTCCCGATACAGTTCCTCAAAATTATAAGGAACATAGGCGTTCCTAAGTTCAAATCATTGAGAAAAACTGATTAAACGTATTGTAAGGAATCAGGAACTTTTCCGTTCCTTCGATTAAAAATATTTTTAGAAATACATATATTTTTAGGACAAATGTAGATTTGCGGACATCAGATCAAAATCTTTAATAATTTCTGTTTGACGCTGCAAAATTGTTCTGCTGACAACAAACACTTTAGAAAATAATACTGGTGGAAAATTGAAGATTGTGCCAAAAGGAACTCTTGACACAGAAAAGGAGCCCCCGTTCCAGTTACTAAAAAAAGAACTAGTTCCCGTTCCAGTTCCTCAACATGAAAAGGCACCTAGGCATTTCCTCCGTTCTTCAAAAAAGGAACCACTTCCTAGTAAAGGAACTTTTCCGTTCTGTTCCTACCCAACACTGCACACGTTGGTGTGGATTTTTCATTTTTCCCAGGTGTGCAACAAACCACCTTAAAACGCGACAAATATCTTGTTAGTACGGATAGCGATTTTGAATTGCTAGTTAAAGCCTTACAATTTTAAACAACCCCTACATGTATAAGCTCACGTGGAGTCGAATTTGTGCACATAAAAAACTTGTATATTTTAGATGTCATAATATTAAAAGAATATTTCATCCTGGTCTTAAAAGTATACGCGAACATTTTTTATAGATCATATAGGAACAGCCTGTAGGCCGCATACTAAACAAGTTTACTAGTACACTGCAGTATGTACTGTATAAATCTAGCATTGTTGTAGCCATTGTTCATGAAGATGAAGTGCTTTGAGTTACAACCGACAAAGCTGTTGCGATGCAAGAATGGATTTAACGCCTGGTGATTGCCAATTTTTGCGAAAGGGGTTCCCAACCCACCCACCCCTCCCCAACCACTAAGTTAACTGCAGTGTCTCACCCTCCCCCCCCCCTCTTTCCTCTTTCTCCCCATTACCTTGTAGCTTGCCAGACACGAACATTTTATATCCACGCACTTCCTCAATTTCACGCAAATCGACTCAACTCCGAAATGGCATGTAGAAAACATCCCTTTTTAAAAAAAAGGCTCCCTGAATTACCGATAAGTCAGCATAAGCAATATTTAAAAAATAGAAGCCGGCACTAATACGTTCGAGGAAACTGTCAGTCAACAATTTAAAAAATAATAATTCAGGAAAAAAATATGGATTGCATGCATGTAGGCCTGAAAAGAGTTACTTTCTTAAAAACCTAAATGAACAGAATCGCATACAAATTCAATTAAATTAAAATGCAACCCAGTGTTTGAAAGCGTCATATCCACCTTTATGTTAACCCTCATGTGATTACCATTTCAATCTAATATTGGGCAGGTGTTTGCTTGGATCGCCGTCTTCATTCTACCGTTAAACGCCGCCATCAATCCCATCCTCTACACCTTGTCGACGGCTCCATTCCTAGGTAGGTGCGTGCGTGCTTGCTTCTCACTATAGTGCACGATTGTATGAGGGGTACAGTCAGTGAGGGGTGCAGTCAGTGACGGGTCAACCTGTACACCAGTACAACCCCCACCCCCCAATAATAGCTATAACGCCCAAAATCAAATTACGCGAACACACCGAATCAAAGACATGAATTGCATCATTACAGTTCGAAATTCGAATGATGACGTCACGGTGTTTCGAGTCATGCAAGGGCAATTCACGAAGAAAAGGAATACGTGTGCTGAATTTAAATACTAACTATTACACTAGATTTTGTGATGACATTTCTAATTGGCTGCTTTTTTTTTTTGCCTCGTCTGTATTAATCGCCACAGCGACTAAACAAGCACGTAAAAAAATCTCAGAATTTACGCAACGTCTCAACCTTGCCTAAAGCCAGTATTTCACTAGGCTACCTAGTCACTGCGACTGTACGCACAGCGTGCAAATCACAACATCAGTACACCAATGAACCGAGCGTCGGTTCATTGAGCCATTTTAGTTTTCGTCAGTATTCGCTGGCTGCTGGCGAGTCGAATTGAACCGCGACGAGCGACGAGCGATGACGTCGCGGCGAGTCACCCTGTTCTCTGTACTGATGCTGCGATTTTCGCGCTGAGCGTGCAGTCGCGGCGACTAGTAGCCTAGTGAAATACAAGCTTGAACTAGCAAGTAACAAGATCAAGGGATATCTGCTAACATTAACGTTCTCCCAAATACACCTCGATAAAAACACCTCGGTATAATAATATTCGTGCACCTTCGCACATCGCGAAAGCGATTTGAAGGTACTTAAAAATTGTGGGGGGTACAGAATGTTAATCATGTGCCAACTTACTCTACTTGTATTGTACCTCTCAATGATATTTAAAAAAAAAAAAAAAAAAATGAGAAACAGAACCAGTTCAAGTTTTCTATAATTCCATATTTTCAGGTCCCGCACGAAAACGCGTTTCGACATTCCGTCGATCCTTCATGACATCGATTTCTGGTGACACCCACAGGACACTCATGGTTTCCACCGTTGGTAAGAACATATTTACTCATTCTCTGATTGAAGGAGCTAAACATCAGGGCTGCTCAATGGCTTTACGGAATTGTTATAGAAACAAAAAACAAGGTGCGTCGATTTCTAATGAAATATTAGATTTAATAAGAAATTATTTTTATTCATTTAATGATTTTTTAAGAGAAATGAGATTTAATTGTCTAATTGCGCGAATTGGATTCAGAGAATCTCATTTCTCCACTGAACAAAAAAATATATATATTGTATATAATTCATTATATTATAATTTAATGTACATAAAAACATACTAATTTAATTTAAAAACATAATACAATAATTTTAAAATTTACAGTGCCGGCCCAAATTAACTGGGCCAAGATTTTTCAAATGAAAATATGTTTACTTTGACAGTAATTATCTGCGGTTTGGATACGAACTTTTCAATTCGGTTTGTTGCATGTTATGCAACATTTAATTAACAACAATATCCACTTAACAATATATTTTGTTTAAAGTCTAAAAAATTGTGTTGGGTTGGAACCAATTGTAATGAATGGATGTTTTTACACGTGCAGATACTGGATTTACGTCATTAATGAGTATTTTAAGACTTTTCTTGTTAGGTGTTCCATTTTTGAAATACCTGTTCTGTTAGAAACGAATTTTCTAAATTTAGAACGTTAGAAATAAACTATAATGTCGAGTGGCTATTGTTGCTAATTAAATGTTGTACAACACGCAAAAAACGGAATTCAAAAATTCGTATCCAAACCGTAGATACTTGCAGCCAGAGTAAAATTCCCATTTGAAAAATCTTGGGCCAGTTAATTTACCCGTAACGTATGGAATATACGTTACGGGTAAATTAACTGGTAAATTAATTAACTAACTAATTTTTGAACGGCTCTAAATACGTGTTCAACACGTACATTGAAAAGTTGAGAACAAAAGTTGAAAATACACCAACCACCACGTTTTAAAATTGATGGTAGGTCGACATGTCCAAATATCTGTCCTATTTTCAGACGACGGTCCCCTGTGCGTGACGTCAGTCCCCAACGCTAACAACGTCATCACCAATACGGAGACGCTCAATAAAGACAATTTCTCCCGATTCACTCCAGCTGAGATCGCACCCGGTGGCGATTTAATTCCCCTCCAGACCCTCATGTCGTCGGATAACAATGGCGCCCATCATCCAAGAAACGGAGGACTGAGGCCGAAAAAACGACAATTGGCCAACTACAGCCGCGGCATGGTTTAATGGAAATCATTTCGCACCTCACTGCTCATCAAAACCCACCTGTGGACACGTTCGTCACATATCAAACTTGCTCGCAAGATTTGTGGCCAGTTAACACATGTTTGCTACAATGGATAATTCGATCTCGAAGCTATTCGAGTCAATCCTGAAGTTATTCGAGTACATCTAATAATGGATGCTCGAAACTTGGACAAGTAAAAATCGCGCCGAGCAAAACAAAGTGAACAAGCGAGCCACACACATTCATCCGTGTAAATATATCTCCAAGGACATAATATGGAAGCTATTCGAGTCAATCTCGAATAATGGATGCTCGAATCTGAGCTGAGCAAAAAATCGCGTCCAAACAAAACAATTACAATATTTACAAAGTACGCGAGACACGTTCATCGGTAGAAATAAAACAAATGGGGAAAATCTTTCTCCCTAAAACACAATCTTATCACACAAAAAGCAAAAAATAAATGATCCAGTTTATCTAGTCCATCTCGAAGTTATTCGAATCAATCTCGAATAATTGATGCTCTGAGCCGAGCAAAGTTCGCGCCAAACAAAACAAAAAACAAAACGCGCCGCACACAACCATTCGTGTAAATAAAATGAAAGGGAAAATTTATCTCCCAAAAACACAAGCTTATCACGGAAAAAGCAAAAAATAAATGATCCAGTTTAATGTAAGTGGGTCCTACCTGGGGGCCCGGTGCGGGGGCGGCCGCCCTTCCTGGCCTCGGGGTCGTATACGAGTCGGACGTTTGGTCAGGCCCACATTTCATCCGTCGAACTCCCCGCTCTCCTCTCACTCACGTCATCCATGGACACGAATCTTTTGCCGGTAGAATTACACAGTTCCCACAGTTTACACAGTTTCGTCGTAAGCCCGTAATCCAGAAGGCACACTTTTCTCGCGAGAACACCCGCGATTGGATGGATTTATTCGAAGAACAAAGGCAAAAATGGCGCCATTTTCCAACTTGCGCGGATTTTCCAGCCATCTGATTTTTTGTTTTCTTGGCTCCATCGGCGGTTTTGCGTTTACTCCAATTGAAGATATCAGCTTTCTCGATGAAAATCACGTAATAACTTGCGATTGATCGCTCTTCTAAATGATTTTTGCCCGGCAAGTTACTTCCGCCTTTTGCCGAACTTTCGCGTAACCTTTTTCAACTTTTGAGTGGGAAATTTTTTTACGTGCAAACAGGTCGACGCCCAACTGAAGAATGACGTCAAATTGAGTGAAATGAGTAGAAATGAATTGATTTTAATGATGGTAGAAGATCTAGAGTGCAGACGTCATTGGCATTAGACCGGAACAAAACTTCCCCGGGGCGCTCGCCGAAAAATAACAAATATCTCCGATTGTCCACCATATGGAGAAACGCAATTTCGGCTACAACTACATTTCATGTTTGTTTTGTTTCGCCATTTAGTGATGAACAACTATTGAACCAGCCGTTGTCGGTGAGCTGAGCTGCTCATTAAAGTATCTAGCTCTTTTAGTTCGTTGGAATTATAATCACCTGTTTCGATCCTAATCTAGACAACATGCAAATGCAAACTCTACCGGTGGTTAAAAGAATTAAAAATATTATTATTATTATTTCTATCTTTGGCGTGCGGGGGGCGTTTAAAATTGAAAATACCAAACAGGAAGCATTGGCTCGGTTCTTCCAGCTGGGGATGTCATAGGTTAGACGTCACCGTATATCAAATATATTCGAAAGAAAATTGCGATTAGGCGGGCTATTGAGAAAAATAGGCTTAACTATTTTTTTATTCATCGAGATTTTGATGTGATTCCAAATGTGACCATATTTTGCTCTCTATTTGATCAATAAAATGTTTTTTGAACTGTTGATATTGTATTTGCAGCCAATAATCAGGCTACAGGTAGATAAATTTGAAGTACTTGTACGAAGATTTCGTGTTCTATCCCCGATTTGGGCTTTCGTTATTCGATTCCGAAATACTTGCGAAAATGTGCCCCTCCACAATTACTCAAGTGATTAGAGGGGTTCAGAATATCCTGTTGTGATATTCACTGTACTGATCATTATCTGAATAATAATTTCCTTTTTCTTTACTTTATTCATTTTCACTGTTTACAATTTACAATTTGAACCAGCAAGCAGCCCCTTGGGGGGCCTATGGCGGGGGTCCAAAGACCAGTAAAGGACAATGCGTCCTATTTTAACAGGCTAAGCACCTGCTGGTGCTCTGTAAGACGATTCCACTGTCGACACACTCTGGGGAAATACGAATAAAGGTATGCATTAGTTTTACAACTTAACTCGTTATACATTTTAGGGTGCCCTGTTCTTCTACTCCTAATATTAGGAGATGGAAGGAGAATATTTTTAACATTGACGGTAGAAACTCCATTTAGGATGCGAGCCAATAATCTAAAATTAATTTCCTTCCCACCCTAGTATTGATAACATTTTCGTAACACTTTCTGTTCGACCAAATCTACAGCTAACAAATCTAGCAGCCCTTTTTTAACCATATTGATTTATTCTATGAGCTCGTACTGATGGGGATCCCAAATAGAGCTACAATATTCAAGCATGGGTCTGACCAGGGAAAAGTAGACGACTGACTTAACTTCGCTGGGACACCTTTTGAGGACACGCTGGATAAACCTTAGTGTACCATTTGCCGCAATATTGGGTAGTATCAGATATTACATAATTTATTAATGCTCGATCAAGTTAAAGGCAGTTATCCAATGTTAAATGTCAATTAAGATCAAAGGCATCGCAATCAGTTTATATATGTTCATACAATCAAGTATGATGAATATAGATGAACATCGCCATCTACCAGTAAGTATATAAATATCACTAGATGAAATTGATAAATGCAGGTACGAGAAACAAATATGAAATAAAATTGTCTTCATATAAAGTTAGTCAGTAAATCAAACTTTTTCAAATAACAGTGCTGAATAATAAACGAGGGTTTGTAACCTGGACCATACAGGAGACGTAACAGCAACTTCAAGAAGTTAAATATGTTGGGCGAAAAAACGACAAACAAGACAACGAATTAAACTTATAATAAATTTTACTGAGGTTATAAGGTGAACAAGTTTAAAAGTTTAATTTGTTTTCTTGTTTCTCGGTTTTCGCCCAACATTTTTAACATCTTGAAGTAACGTCTAGCAGCTCCTACAACCCTTTTTCGCTATGTTTTAGTGCTGAATAAGTTAAATATGTTTTGAACATTTTGCCCCCATTAATTAATTACACCAGACATTTAAAAAGATAACTAATAAATAAACGGAAATCAAGGAATTTATTTTGTACATAAGGTAATTTACAATCTCGAATGGCAGCAACAATTGATTTTTGTGTATCTGGTAGGAATTAATGTTCACTAAGATGTTCAAGGAATTTAGCAATCTAGGAACTTTACCTTGACCACTGGTAAGGAATCCTTCAGTCCTTTTTCCTGCACCCTGCAATGTAAAAATTTAAATACAAATTTAAATGACAATGTTCTTTTTCCCGATCTCACATATTTTGGCGCAAGCCATTGATCAGGGATTCTGCCAACGTAATTCCGGTAGCATTACGTCTACTGGTAGCATTACATCAAATGAACAAACAAGCAGTATATACCTACCGCAAATTGTGTAATAATTAACATACATTTTATAATTTTTAATAATGCCAACATAATTATAATCCAAACGACCGGATTGATATTGGATAACCGATCCCCTCCCCCACCCCCGCCCTAGCTCCGGAACTCAGCTAAAAGTGAAAAAAAAAGACCAAATTGTAATGAAATTTTGTACAAATTAAATTACAGTATGAATGATTTGTTAAAGTTGGTTAAATTCAAATTTACTGCTACGAATTTTTCATTTTGAAGGTATCGCAGCATTAGAGCAACTGGCACGCACTGCATCGTCTCCTCTCTTTTGTTTGCAATGACGTTCACAGAAGATACAATTGCAATCAAATTTCTTGAAATTTTTCAAAACAAAAACTTAAATAGCTCAAAAGTTTGCAATGGTTTACTCAATATTTGTTCCAAATTTCATAACAATCCGACCATTTTAGCTGAGTAATGGAGCTACGCACGAAGGGGGTCCCGTAATTAGAACTCTCAGTGTATATTACAAAAATAAATAATGCTTCTCTTACATCCTCCTCAGTATTGATGGAGGCGACGATATCCATGTTGATGGAGGTGTCAGCGTCCTTGTGACTGGAAGCAGCTACCACAGTCCCTGCAATATAGGGAATCAATCACAAGAAATGTAATCATTTTTTTCAATCATTGATTCAATATTTTGATAAAGGCAAATGACGCCATTTTTCAATTTATGCCTTATGTATTCACTGGACAATCTAGTCCGTAGGCGACCAGGTCCAGCTGTGTACTTATTCGATTACTACTTAATATTAGTCTTAGTTAATAACTATAGTTTATTCGTTACTTCACTTTCATGTAAACGTGCACAGAAAATTTAAAAAAAATTAACACACACAGGAAACTGAGAAAAGGAGAGATAGTGTGAGGCCCTGCGATATTTAAAAAAATGGTTACGTCAGTTGGTAAAATTCGCAAAAAAATCCCTCTTTCAAAATATTAAAAAAATGTAGAAATAATGACCAGAAATGCCACTACTAATAAATATGACCTAGAAACAAAATGGCATCATATTATACATTGAACTACTATCAAGAAGTATTTTTACTTATTTAAAAAAGAACTAGGCAGTATAAAAAAATGTGTGATAAACGATTTTTGCAGCATATTCTTTATGCAAAACTAATTTTGGTGCAGGGATCAGATAGTCGCTTTGATTAGGCTTAAAAATGGCTTAGTACAGTGAGTGGACTTGCTTGATTAACTTGAGTATTATTTGTTTTTTATGCCAAAAATATTTTATTCACAGGGAAATAGTCTTAGTGCTTTTTTGGTGTTTTTTTGAGTGTCAATCATTTCTAAAATATAATCTATTCGAAAATGGCGCTAAAAATCAAATTTTCAAGCTAAAAATAAAATTTTACAAGGAAATAGTCTTAGTGCTTTTTTTAGTGTTTTTCTGAGTGTCAATCATTTCTAAAATATAATCTGTACGAACAGATTATATTTTCACTAGTTTTTGGCACTATATTTGGCACTAAAAATAAAATTACAGCCACACCGAAAGTCCGAATCCAATGACAATGAGCGAAGTGGGCACCGACAAACCTCAACAAGCATGTGTTTTTTATTTGGATGCAGAAGTGTTCTATTGTAGAAATTTATCTTAAATTGACACCAAAGTAATGCCACATTGACTATACGACTCTGATGAAACTTTAAATAGCATTTCGCAAGAACTGCTAGCACAGTTCTACTACACAAAATGTACCATATTGTTCACTATTTGCATTGACCCAACGAGGTATCATATGTTGTGGCCATACCTCCGCTAGTCACTTTCTATTTTTTTTTAATTTTGCATATATTTTTCTTAATTATGAAGACCCGAAAATGAGACTCGTGCCTGTAAGATACCAGATACACGATAATCCCCCAACCTAGGTAAGGAGCCTAGATCAAATTTCATATAAAATATAAGGTCAAATTTCAGATTACTTTGAGACGCACCCGATGGTAACCAGTGTAGGGTAGGAACCAGCAAAATAACTGCATTGAACCCGAACTTATATTTCTAAAAACTTACCATGAGGCTGCCCAGAGGTGGTCATCTCGTCCCTCGTATGCACCTGAAATTTACAATAAAATTAATTAAAAGCTTGAAGAAAAATAAATGGATTGAAAATTGTAAACATATCCATCCTGAATCACACCATCCGTAAAGCAAATAAAATAAACTATTCAATGAATTAATTGAGGAGAACTGATTAAACATAAATAAAATCAGCGATTTAAATTCCAATAGTGAGACACTTTTAATCTGTCAGGTACAGAGGATGGACCTTCATTATATTGCCCGATTTCCTTACTGTCTACATCGCTTTGGTTCAACAATTCAGTGTACTCCCCAATATTTGGTATATTGGTGCTCAGTTAACTATATAGAAATGTACTTAGGAGCCGTGTGTATAAACATAATATAATAGCAATCCTGACCAAGGAATAAAACGGCAACAGTTGTGAGATGGCTCAAAGATGGTTGTTATTTTCACTTATATATTTACATGCTCCAGCATATTAAATATTGAGCTATCTCACAATTGTTGCCATTTAATTCCTTGCTGTGAATGCTGTGATCTTATTGTTTAGTATTTGTTATTATCATATTGCATTAACTAAATTAAAAAAGAACTTCATAGAAAAAAGATGCAAACAATTAAGAGTCCTCTGTAGGAAATTTTCGTGGCAATTAAAAGGTTAAACTTACAGCCGTCACTGGCCGAGCCTCCGGAGAGCCCACTGGTCTTTTGGCATGGGGTTCATCCGACGTGGACGCAGAGGTGCTCGGTTTGTTAGGTGACGACGAACGGCATCTCTTCCGAGTCACTATGCCTGTAATAAAGAAAATAAAAGAATAAATTACCTAATTTAATTCCCATGTCACACATGTGAGTATGCTCATCAGTAGCTCAGTGGTAATGGCAACATTCTACTGAGTGGGTGGTCCCGGGTTTGATTTCTGGTGCAGGCTCTTATTTATTTGACAAGCCTGCAATACATGTGTCACCACTGATCTTCCACTAGGAAGTCCAGAGCTTAGGGGTGGATCATCAGCAGCCTGTCTATACTAGCTGCCATTCCCCTTCCCTTCCCTGCCCCTCACATATTGCCATAGTGACACGTGATGTATAAATCCTGTAGTAATTAACACTACTGTGATTTAAAAAAAATTATGATACATTGAGTCAGACTGAAAATTGCGTTAATCAATGATTGTTAAAAACAAAAAAGTTATATTGCTGATTTTCCGCATGAAATGAACAACATGTTATACATGATATACATAAGATAATTAGTGCCAAAAAAAAGTGCCTGGCCGTACCAGTTCCGGTCCTAGCGCTGGTGGTCGCCTGACCAAAGAACGGCAGAGCAGCTGAATAAAAAAAAAACATTGTAAAGCGGCAGTCTTGGGTTCAATTTCCGATGCAGGATCTCGATTATTCTATCATGCGGTACTGGTGAAAACGTGTTCCTCACATATTGCCACAGCAACATGAGGGATACAGAATCTCCTATAGTGCTATTCACTACAGCCATCAGGAATAAAAATGATAAATAATACAAAGACATAGTATAGACCTGGTATTGCCACCAATTTTCTACTTTGCCTTAACAACTGTTTCATGTTACTAAGGAAATGTGCACAGGTGGGATATCCGGTTAATATCTGTGTTCGGATCAATAAACATATTGTGAAGCGGGTGGCTCAGTGGATATGGTCACAGTCTACAGAGTGGGTGGTCCCAGGTTCGATTCCCGGCGCAGGCTTTCGTTTATTCGATCCTGGGGTACTGGAATGTGCCCCTTACACATTGCCATAGCGACATGAGGGGTACAATAACATTCACTACAGTGATCCGGAATTAAAAATAAAAAATGTGAGGTCCCTGCCCAAGACCTCTCGAATTTTTTGGGCTAGAAAAATGTGTACCTTCCTTTGGAATGGAACCAAAGGTGTGAGAACCATGCCTGTAAGATACCAGATACACGATAATCTCCCTACCTAGGTAAGGAGTCTAGATCAAATTTCATTTAAAATATAAGGTCAAATTCCAGATTACTTTGAGACGCACCCAATGGTAACCAGGGTAGGGTAGGAACCAGCAAAAGAACGTAAAAAAACAACAAAATAACTGCATTAAACCCGAGCTTATATTTCTAAAAACGTACTATGACGCTGCACAGAGGTGGTCATCTCGTCCCTCGTAAGCACCTGAAATTTACAATTAAATTAATTAAAAGCTTGAAGAAAAATAAATGGATTGAAAATTAGTTTCATATCCATCCCAAATCACACCATCCGTAAAGCAAATAAAATAAACTATTGTATGAATTAATTGAGGGGAACTGATTAAACGTAAATAAAATCAGCGCTTTTAAGTCTGATAGTGAGACACTTTTAATCTGTCAGGTACAGAGGATGGATCCTCATTATATTGCCCAATTTGCTTACAGTTGATGTAGATGCGAGCTGGAGCAGTCTTGATTCAATAGAATCTGCCGAACAGTCCGATGTACTGGGGGCAGGGAGCGCCAATCTTTGACCCCCGACTGCAATAAAAAAAAATTCAATTATTTACATTTCATTGGTAATTTAATCCCAATTGCGATCTTGCTACTTCATGTTTTTTACATTAATGACATTTAAAAAATATATATATATATATAACCTGGTTGAAAAAAAAATGATAAATTTTTGATCTGCAAAAACTTTTTTTTAATCTACATGGTTTTATCGCATGGTTTAATCATAATAAATGTATAAATGTAAAATAACACCATTCACAATTTAATGTGCCCTCGTGTTCCTAGGGCAATGTTTGAGGGCACATGGAATTATAAAGTGCGAAATATTCTGGCAAAAATCTGCATGAGACACATAGTCTCTGGATAGAGCTAATTACTATTGAATAAACGAGAGCCTGTACCAGGAATAGAACCCGGGACCACCCGCTCAGTAGAATTAAGCCATACCCACTTAGCCAACGGTTCGATTCCCAGCTCAGGCTTAAGTTATTCTATTCCAAAGTACTGGTGAAAATGTTCCCCTTCATGAAGCTAACTAATGATTTAAAAAAATTCTAGGTTTTTCTGGACCACCTAGCGCCATTAATGTTGCCCTTGATTACTGCTAGTCCAACACGAGGGGTGCAGTGCAGTGATTGAAAATATATATATACAGGGTGGGCAAAAAAAAAGGCACCCCAAATGGTTTTAGCTACAAATTGAGCAAATGTTTACAGAATGCTTT
>JAUJYS010003672.1:0-12805 GCA_033995665.1 Melogona broelemanni | reverse complement strand
TACCTGACGGATTAAAAGTGTCTTACTATCGGACTTTAAAATCGCTGATTTTATTTACGTTTAATCAGTTTTTCTCAGTTAATTCTACATCTGTCTCTGTGTGTATTTTATACACCAACATCGTTCATCCCAAACTAGGTTTCACTCTTCATTTGGCTTAAGTTTGTGTTGCAAAATAGAAAGGATATATTTAAAAATGGAGTGACGAAATAGACGAAGCTGATGGACCAAAAGGACCGAAAGAACCCCTCAGGTGGGAAAAACGCCGGCTGCAAAATATCAACCAACCCACCCACACCAACATCTATTGCCAGCCCAATAACCTCTTCCCCCCCTCAATCATCCCCTCTAAACACCATCCACACATCCTACCACCCACACTTTTCTTCTCTGGGCACCCGGTAATTGCAAGTGCGAATTTGCGTGTGAGCACCCAGCAGCCGTTTTAATTGTCCCCATTCATTAGCGATATATTGCTGCTCAAATTCACAACGGCTCCCCCCTTCCTCTCTTCCTCCCACACGCACATTCTTCTTCCCAGCGCCCTCTAGCGAAGAATGGGATTAAACAACGATTGATCAAAAAACGTAACCTCATGAGATCCGATCGGAAATCGCCAGGATTTCTTTTTAAAATTATATTTGAGAGTTCAACAATTGATTGCGGCAATTAGGAGACCCTCAGCTATCCATTTCAACTCGTGCTAAAACGAATTATAACTCAGTTCGTCTCTTTCATCATCTATCCATTTTCCCTCAGCTATCCATTTCAACTCGTGCTTAAACGAATTATAACTCAGTTTGTCTCTTTCCCGGCGCTGCGCCGGACCTCGTCCCACACGAATTATAACTGTCTCTGTCATCAACAGCGATGCGTTTATTATTTGACGACGATACATTCGTATATGACCGAGAGGTAGCGTGCACGCTTACCAACCAGCGGACCTGGGTTCAATTCCCAGCGCAGCCGATTGTTGGATTGGCTTGTGGTACTGCGCGGAGGTTTGTAAACCACTTTTGTATTCTGCCAAGAAAAATGAAGGTGTCGGGGGATCGAGGGTCGGGGTCCGGAGACGACACCCTGCTGCTAAAACTAGTCCCAGGACTGAATAACCAATCAATCAATATGTTACCTTGTTAACAATAACTTGTTAAGGTTAAGTTTGTTAAGAGTAAGGTACATATAGCAAATATTGACGATTTAATCAAATCATCTTTCCCTAAAGTTACCATGTTAAACAAGAGAATACGATTCTTGTTTACCATGTTACTTGTTCACAATAAGTTGTTAGCTGTGTCCGAAAGCCGCCAACAACCATCCGCAAACAATAATTGTTGAAAGCGGCTTTGGTTCCGAATTTAACGGTAAGAATAAATATTTGTCATCGTCTGGATGTTTCGTAGCTTCAAATCTAAAATTATTTTTCATCCTACAAAAATAAAATAAATTTTCTGCTCGATTTAAGATAAGGTAACAGTTACAACAATTATTTTTATTTCAGCGCTAAACCGGAACAAATTCCGGTACAACGGCGAAAAACTTCCTAGACGTTGTTCACTATTCATAATTTACAGCAGTGTACACGTCTACGTGGGGTATATTGGCGCTGCTTTCGAAAAGAAAACCCAACACGAGCGCCATCCAGCGATCTTATTCGAGCCCCCATATATCGAGGAAGAATTGAAAAATGGATCGGAGATGTACCCTGGGCGCCTGACCCAATTTGACCCCACTCAAGCAGCAAATGGGTTCCACTAGGGATCTTTTCCATACCACCTCGCCCAATTTTATGTACTTCCAACCCATTTTCTTACTCGCTGATTCTATCGACCCCCAGGAAGTGTTACGCGTGTGGGTGTTAGGTGGGGAGAGGTTCGTGTGCGCATGCTCGGAAGTAAAACAACGGCTTACTTTTCTTATACTTGATTTATGGCCACGCGCCCGATTTGCTAATTTCCCCGAGCCGCGATGTTTGCTCGATACAAACGGTCGTGGAGAGAAAACATGACAGCGGCCCCGCGAGCGATGGTAGCGCCATCTGCGGGGAGCTATTAGCATACGGCTTCCTTAAAAGAATATAGAAAAGCGTTCCGACTTTTTTTAATTGCGTCCGCTGTACTATACTGCTGACTAGGAACGTAATTCGAATTTTTTTGTGAAGCGCGGGCCTGCGTTTATTCACTGGGGAGGTGGAAGACAAAATAAAAAAGTCCTGATGGATTTATCATTCTTCAAATTCGTTTAAACAATGGGTTGGAGATGTCGTGTAACCGTACAGACAAAAAACATATTTCCAAGAATCAGAATGCACTCTATTGCCTGCGAGGGTTAGTCCTGTTGTCTATTTTTAACCTTGACTCTACAATTTTGTCATACAGAAATTATTTCTTTGCCAAATAGATTTGAATGTCTGGAATCTATGCGCCCTATTTAGGTTACCGTTAGTAAAAGTATGGCGTCGTTTTCGTTTATTTTATAAGTAGGGTTTTCCTCGATAAAATTATGCGAAACAAAAATGCACTTTTGCTGCATTGCGATTGAGTATCAAAAATGGTGGTACCTAAGGTGACCGGACGAAATTGATGTTCGAAGTTCTTAACTCCTCAGGGTAAAACTACTCCAGTGAGTCTATTCTTTGGATAGTTGTTTTGATTTTATTTGCTGCTGCTGAGCAGTATTGTCTTATTCGCCGTGCTGATCAATTGTGCCCCTTGAAAATCTTAAAGTGAGCAACCAGGCATTGCGTCGGAGTACATTGTAATTGCCAATATTTTGCTGCGCATGTGGTTTGCGTACTGTTTCGATGTTCGAATGAGGTCTCGCCTACTATTTACGTGATCGCTGGTTCTATTCCGGGGCGATACCTCCCGAATTTTTCAGGCGAGAAAACTAATACTTTCCTTCGCAATGGAATTAAAGCTTTAAGACCCAAACCGTTCCGGGTTCGATTCCCGGCGCAGGCTTTCGTTTATTCGTTAGCCTGGGGTAATATGGACTGGGGAGTTCAGAGCTTAGGGGTGGATCCTGTAGTCTGGCTATTCCAGCTGCATCCCTCTTCCCTGCCCCTCACACATCTCCATAGAGACACGAGGGTGCAGTATTCCTGTAGTGCACTAGGCGCTACGGTGAATTAAAAAAAAAAAAATTCTAGACGCAGTCCCATATTTTTTGTACTGTTTCTTTAGAAGGCTTACCAACGGTATTTGGCCTAGCCCAGGCTTCTGAACTAGATAGGGATCTTAATCTTGTGTCGGACAACGTACATATACGGATCCGAAGGCTTTACTTCCATTCCGAAGGAAGTGTATATTTTTGGAGAAATCTTAATTTCTCCTAGCGCGATAGCGCAAAAAGATCAAACTCAGTATGCCGTGGAATAAATAAAAGCTGAATATTGAATCCTTCCATCTCTTCATCTGGATACAACCGGCCGACGACAAATCATCATTCCAAAACACCATGAACCCCCAACCCGTCCCCATCCACACGACCCATTCCGATGAAAGCCACGGATTTTTTGTCGCCCGCAAATTTTTGGAGGTCAAATTTTTTTTTTTTTGACAAAAAAAATATTTTAAACATTTTTTATTGGGAATCGAACCTGCGTCTCGGGAATAGTTCGCAGTCGGCTCATTAGTTTTTTTCTGGTCGAAAGCCAAGAAGGTTCTGTCTTAGCTCAGTTGGTTGGAGACTTATTTGTGGGGCGCCGGTCCCAGGTTCGATTCCCGTCACAAGGCACAATGAAATCTTGCTGTCAAGTTGTGGCTTTATGCATAACAACCCCAGAAATAAGAAAATATTTTTACCATCTCTGCTCGAATTTCCTAACTTTGTTAAGTTTTTCTTACACTCTCCATCCGTTGACGTCTTTGTCGTTAGTGATTGCTAAACGGTTCCTGGCATCCAGGCTTGACATTTAATTAGGAAAATGCTGGAAGCACGATGTGCGTGCTATGGAAGTTAAAGGAAGTTTTTATGTTCGATGTAAGAATGCAGCTGTCGTGATTATAATTGTTCTTTCTTAAGAAATAACGTTTCGCGTGCATTCTTTTTTATATGCACTTTTTTGTCATCAAATCGACCTATTTTTTTCACAACACTGTGTGATTGAACAGGTAGTTGTGACAGTTAATTTATTTGACAAAAAAGTGCCTCTTAGAAAACGCGCCCGAAATCTACTTTTGCAAACAATTTTATCGATTGGAAATTCCACAGTGAAGAATAATTTAAATTTTCCATAAAAAGCTTATTGTGAAACAAATATTGAGTTCCGAAGTTGCTCGAAATATGAACAAATGTTGTTGCAAATAATTGGTAGATAAAAGTGAAAATAATAATGAGTTTACTGAGTTTGCAGTTTGTTTCTCGTTTAGCCTTAACGTGCCGTGGCAAATAATAATAATTACTACTTAACGAGGTTTGCCTCTTGGTCGTCGTTGTCCCTCACACAATCCCATATTTAAGTAGTCGCGCGCTACCAAACTCCGGTCTAATATGATTGCTACCTCTCAGGTATACATTAGATAACTTGTTCTGACATGACAACGTTGCGTTTGAGTTGAAGTGATGGCTGAAACGGCAATTTTTATTTGCTGGTGGCATGTGAAATTAACCGTCAAATGGGCGACTACGGCGCTTCGTCACGTGAGTTTCCCTCACTGGTGGACCAATAGAACGTGCTGAGAGGAATTGCGTCATTAAATTACTGCTTGCAAATAGAACAAAATGCGTCGGACTCCAGCTTTTATCTCCAGGTTAATCTCGCTAGACCAGAAGCGCCATCAACGGTAGGAATGCGATCTACGCCGTGAACTGTAAGTTTTCGAACCCTTTCCGCCGTAGCTTCATTACTCGGTTAAAACAGGCCGGATTGTTATGAAATTTGGCGCAAAAAGCCATTAACATTGTAATATACATGTATTTGGGCAAAAACAATTCGGATATTTTTTAGCTGAGTAATGGAGCTACGGCGGGAGGGGGTTTGCAAACTTTTGACTCACGATGTACATAGGGGTTGAGGAAACGCTGGCATGTCGCTTAAATCTCAAGCGAACGCTTTAATCGCCTCCTAGTGGCAAAAACTCCATAAGTAAAAGTTCCGTCGCATCGAAGAACCGTGGACATTTTTTTGTGAGTGCGCAAAAACAAGGTATTAGTCGCATAATTCGTGCAAGTCACGTAAGCGTTCCGTTGATTGGAACATATTTGTGCCTCCTAGCCCGTGTTTGCGATGCGGGGCGAAATCTTATTAGCGCCCTCCTTTGGGAACCAGCTGCAATAAACATGATTTGTGTAGTATAAGAGGAAATGTTTGGAAGAACTATTTCTAGAATCTTTATTTGCTGACACAAGGCGTGCGTGACTAAGTGCTATGCTTTACTTAGAAATAGAATATCTTAATGCAATTCTTTAGTTAACAAATTGCGTAGGAATTGAGTGACTTGCATTTTCTAACGTGAATTAATTAGCTTTGGTGGATATGCATTTTTTTTATTGATTATATGCATTAAGCAGTTGTCGAAAAGTGACAAATATTGTTGAACTAAGAGTAACAAAATCTAGAAATAGGACAAAAATATAGAATTAAATCATACGACTAACAAGTAGAAAGATGAAAAAACTAATATTATCTACTTTTTAGTCGTTTGATTTAATTCTATATTTTTGTCTAATTTTGAGATTTTCCCTTTTTTTCGGCGCTGTACCGAACCAGTTTCACTATTCGTTTCGATTTAAAGACGTCCTAACTCGTCTACATCAAAGACTGGTTTTCTAATATTCATTTGTGGAAGGACATGCTTTATATTATCTGTCCGAGACGATGAAGTCTATGCAATAATACATCTGCATCTACAAATCGTGATTTCAAATTGTCTGATTGTAATAGACCATGCGTTAGACCATGTTATGTGACCTCCGCCAACCCCTAATGCACGTGCTTCTTTAAAAGGACGGCTAGAGGGCATGTCATTATACCGGATTAGTTAGCGAGAGAGGAGGGGGGATACTTATTAAGACATAACGTTTGGTCGGATTAGCCATCGGTATTAAATGAGCGCCCCGCGCACATGCTCACGTGCACTTACAAAAATCTTTTTCTCTCGCAAATGATTATAAACCCACTTTGTTTACAACCACTTACGTTTATGAAATAACCATTAGCAGCATTCAACGGGGTGGTGGGGAAGGGGGTGGCGAGCGCTACAATGCCCGAAGCGAGTCGTAGTAGCAATTGCCACTGTTGGGTGGAAACGGAACGGAAATATTCCGTTCCTAGGAACGGATTTCTTTGCTGAGGAACTTTCGAACTCCTAGGTTAATTTTTCTTGGAAGGAACGATTGGAACTGTTTTGTTCCTATTTTCAGGAGCTGGAGCAGTTCAGTTTACTGTGTGCAAAACGTTTCAATTATTAATATTTAAACATTAAATATTACACCGCTGATCATTCAAATTTCGTATATTCTAATGTCTAGTTTCCCAAACTTTGCTCCGCGGAGCCCTAAGGTCTCCGCGTGATTTTTCCAGGGACTCCGTAGTCGCTCCTCGACCCTCACTAATGTAACTCCTAATACTATAAACTTCTAAGAAATTGGGTCCAAGGGGGTCCGCCATTGAAGTTAGTAGTACAAGGGCTCTGCGAGAAAAAAAGTTTGGGAAACACTGCTATAATGATATTCAAACAGCAGCTCCTATTTTTAGTTGTTTATAATGTAAAATGATTACGTTCGCTTTCAAAGCTCACGGGATAAACATTACATTGCATTACATTGTATTGCATTACATTGTTTTGCATTACATTGTATTGCATTACATTGTATTGCATTACATTGTATTGCATTACATTGGAATACTTTAGTTATGGAATTTTAATGTAAAATTCAATTTTAGAAATTAATTTTATCGTTAATTAAAGGAACGGAAAAGAACAAAAAAGTTCCATGTTGATTTTGGGCAGAGACTAAGAACGGCTAAGTTCCTTTCAATATTCAAATATAACAGGCGTTCAATAAGTATCTGCAATCATTAAAAAAAAACGGCAGGATGGATTTTCGTGAAAATCGGAAAATTAATACTATCAACTCTTACAAATCACTCGGACACAAAAATCAATTCCTAGGGATGAATCGGGATCGCCACACACTTTGCGGATGCTCTACCACTGAACTACGACGACCGTACACCGTCACCGTTGTAGGAACTGGAACGGGTTCCTTTTTTCATTGGAGGAACTGGAACGAGTTTCAACACTGGCAATTCCCTGCTGGTGCCTGGATGAGTTTGCTAGTCTTTGGTTCACGTGCCAAAACAAACCTAGAATTGAGATTAACAGGGGGGGTGATGGAGATGGTTGGGAGGGATTAATCATCAGACAGGGACTAGGACAAAATGAAAGTGGGGGTAAAGATTTAGTGGGGATACAATCGTTTCACCTCACCACCTTCCCCACTCCCCTCGACAGACTAATCCCTTCGCATTTTGATGAGCGTCGGGTGTCATAACTAATTAAGTCACAATTTAATCATGTGCCCGGCCCTTCTTTGGGCAACTCGTGACACACATAAATATTTGCCGCGCTGTGGTCGTAACCTGGTTATTAGGAGATTCCCTGTTGTACACTAGAATTGTATGAGAAACGTCGTAGTTCAGTGGTAGAGCAACCACCATGTATGCGGCGATTCTGTGTTTGATTCCCGAATCGTAATTCGATATTTAAACCGATGGTTAGCATAAAAACTCATAATGCTGCAACCTGAAAAACTAGTGAATTGTAGGCCTACCATTTAATTTTTTTCCGACAATGATTCACACGTCTCCGGCTCCCCCTCTCCCATGCCCCCCTGCATTTCTGTCACGTTTATTTTCAAATTTTGAAATAAATTATCAAAGGTATTTTTCAGGTTGCAGCATTATGAGTTTTTATTCTATTCTTATTGGCTATCTCGCTAGGAGAAAATTAAATGTGTTTCTCCGAAATCATTCATTTTTGATGGTTAGCGAATCGACTGGAGATGAGTAATTTTATTAAACGATATCGACGGTAGATGACGTTGTGGTGTTGCTTGTCATTTCCGTCGAAAATTTGACGTCACAACCGTCTTTTTATGTTTTTTGGTTTGTTTCTCATTCAAATATGTTTATAAACATATTCACGTAAAAAAATCACAATGTCTAATACACAAAATAATAATAACGTGGTAGGTAAATGTACATTTTGTGTCTAATACACATTTTGACTAATATGAAAATGGTTGATAATAGTTTAAAACTCGTGTGATATTATACACTTTCATCTACTCGCAAGCAGTTTCATTTTATTTATATTTTTCATTCGTTTTTTTTTCAATTTCATTTTATATTTTGTTAAATATTTAAATGGCTAATATTTTTCCCCCAACAAAAAGTGGAACTTTTGCACTTTCGAGAAAATTGTTTTGATCGAGGAGGCATCGAGCCTTCAATTCAAGGAGAGTCTTTTGAATGTTCAAAAAGAATTCTTGTTCGGTTCGCCGAAAAGCTGTTCCGACATGAAATAGCCTGACAGGAAACGTCAGTGAAGTGGCTGTAAAAAAAATCAAGTGCTTGTCAAATCAAACCAGTTGTCGGTGTTCAAACATTGACAGAAAATAAAATGTTTAGGCGTTCATTTTTTTTTAGAACTATATCGACCGAACCTCTTGAGACCAACGACTAAGCTCAACACTTCTCCTGCATTTATTATTCACCATTAAAAATCAAAAATTCAAAATTTCTGAATTTCTCCGTGACCGTGACGTTCTTTTAAAGTCTAGAATTGATTCTGTGATTTTTTAAAGTCTAGAAATGCCAAAAGTAAATTTTTATTGGGATTATTGTTTTAACTTTTCCCATTTGACTTTTCAAATTATTGTACGGTCGTCGTAGTTCAGTGGTAAAGCATCTGCCATGTGTGCGGCAATCCGTACAGGTGAAAAATTTTGCGCTCCACAATTCCTCAAGCTTTAAGAGGTACATAATTTCCTGTTGTGATAGTCACTTCAGTGATGGCCATCCTTGATTATCAATAAAAACAACAAAAATATAATTTTGACGTGGGTTGTTGTTTAGTCCTTCGTGTCGTCTTCGGACCCCGACATCTGGTGTGACTTCAGGGAACAGAAGCCCCCTGAGTTTTCTGGCAGAATACAGATATGGTTCGCCATTACCCCTCGAATACACCGGGAATAGAACCCAGATCCACTGGCTGGAGAGAGAGCACGCCCAACTCTCGGCCAGATCGGATGTACTATACTGCTCGTGCTCGTACTGCTCGTGTATACGAGGGTAGAATACAAAATCTTGATGAAACGGAAGTGGCGTCATTGGTTAGCCACAAATTACGGCAAATAAAAATGAACGCCCCAAAAAAAAAATATCGAAGACAGTGAAAGTATATGAATATTTAAAGGGACGGGAGATTGTTCTTAAATGGTAATAATGAAAGTTCGGGAATACTTTAGCCGAAACGCTCGGCCTTTTATCATGGGTTAAGGCCTCCTGTACAGCTCATTTTTTTTAAATTTTATTGTTGATTAAGTTTTGTGGTGTTCTCGGGGTCTCAGTAGGATAGAGCTGGGGCGCGTTCGCCACAAATATTCGTGCGCGTCGTCCCCGTTCCGCTTTTTCGCTCAGGCTATTTACGGCTCAACTTTACGACCAACGCCGGATACTAATCAGAAGCGCAGAGAGAGAGTTAGCTACAATGACGGGCGCGAAAACTTGGTGGGGGGAGAAAAGTGCGCTACGCACCCACGCCCTCTACTTTCCCTTTTCCCTCCCGTCCACCCACATCACGCTCGTTTTGATCATGTTGTTGTTGTCATCTTTTCCACCCTACTACATGCCAACACGTTGCATTGGAGATTGTAACCTATTTTTCTCTTTTTGCCCCTTCACCGTCGCTCGCTGCTCAGTCTCTCTTTTGAACGGCGTGAACACGTGAATCGGGGGAGTGGAAAAATGTTGACGGAAAAATCGTGGCACGTGCTTATACGCGTAGAAAGGGCTTTTCGCGAGAAATATGACAACGCGGGAAGGCGGCTTAATAGGAGAGATTCACGTTCTTTTAGCAACGCGACTGGAATGGAAGCGGTTATTTCTCTCTCTACTTGAGAAAGCTCATTTTTTTCCTAATCGGTGGTTGTGTCGTTAGTCGAAGTAATATCACGTGCTTGTGTAGTCGCGGTCGAGTTAAATTGCGCGTTACGTTTTACAACAATCATTGTTTCTTTTTTATTGTTCAACGTTTTTTTGAAGCGTTAATAGATTATTCCGTCCGAGGCTACGATAGATGAATTTGTGAGCACGCTATTTTCCATTTAGTTGTGGGGGATAGTCAGAATTAACTGGAGTTAAACATTTTTTTTTTTTTTTTTGTTCTGAATCACTGTAGTGAATAACACAACAGGAGGTTATTGTACCCATCGCGTCGCTGCGGCGATATATGAGGGGCACATTCCAGTACCACAGAATCGAATAAACGAAAGCCTGCGCCGGGAATCGAACCCGAGACCATCCGCTTTGTAGTCGATGACCATAGCCACTGAACCACGGAGGCCGCACAACATCGTTCTGATGTGGTGACTCAAGTCTATTTTGTCAGATCGTATTTCCACAACCGTTATTACAAATTTCGTGTTGTCCCCTAACGTTGGCTATCGTTCAAAACATGCGAGGTTTGCGGGAAAGCTAACCTATTTTGCGAGCGAATGCGCTTAATTAAACTAAAACAACTCTTGATTTGACCATTCATTTGGCCTTTTGAATAATAAATAAGAGCAGAAGTGTTGAAATTAACAAGGCTGGTGTAATATCCAAGAACTTGAAATTTTTCAGGGATTATGTATTGCTTAGAGATAGACTGATTTTTAATATTTTTTTTATGGCGCTTAGCGACTCTGTAAGAAAAATCCAGCTGCCAACTTCATCCATGTATGTCAAATGGACGATTCTTACCGGTCTAGTATCATTGAGGTTTGACCACAAAATAGACGTTCTTGCCACTAGACCAACCAGGAAAAATAAATACCCGCAGGATAGACACATTTCCTATAACCGCTAACGTTTAAAACAACGAAAGCACAGTAAAGTTAGGGAAAGGAATATAACCAGGAGGAAAAAAAATTGGGTTCTTCCACGCTTGGATAGTCCGGTAGAGAAACACAGTCCGGATTCGTAATGAGCGAATTAAGCTCGCGGTCGGGTAAGAGACTCTTGTTTATTCCGCGGTTTGTGGTGTCTGGTCGGACATTTGACCGTACACTGCCTGAGTAAACAATCTTGTGCGGCAACCGCGTCTCTAAACATCTGGCCGAACGAAATCCTTCGCGACTGAGTAGAAAAAAAGGGAGGGGGGTTTGTCTGCTGTGGGGGACAAACGGGTTCATTTCCGTGAATGCGCTGCCCAACAAATGAGCGTCCGTGTAACGACGTCGACTGTAAACGGCTACAAGAATAGCAGTCGATCGGTTGTCAGTATCAGTAGTCAGGTTCGCTTACTAGTGAAGCCTAATTAGGTCACTTCGCGGGCTATCTATTCGATATAATTAAACAAAATGTCCTTGCCACACTATCAGCGGAAAATGTGAGTGAAAGATTATGTTATATTTTTAACCAAAAGGTTTATGTTGTAAACGGATGGTTAGCGAATCAACTGGAAAAGAAAAATTGAGGCGGCGAAGTCGTTCATGCAACCACTTTTTTTTAAATTCAAGGATATCGACGGATAGATGGCGTTGTGATGTGGTGTGTAATATCTGTAAAATGAGTGACGACACATCCGTCTCTAAGATTTTTAGTTTCGATTCCATTTAAGCATTTATATTGACGTATTCACGTTAAAAGTCCCTCGAGCGAAAAGTAACTGCGAGAAAATTGTTAAGGCACGTGCAAATCCGATCAAATCACGTTTTTCTCCACACGAATCACCGACTATCTCTGCACGTGATAAAAATGCGACCAAGGCAAAAAAATATTGGCACGTGATTCACGTCTGAATACGTCTTTATAAGTAGATGCAAATCTGGAAAATAAATTTTGTTGATATTAAGGCAATGCTAATGCAAATGCTAAATTATCACATTTTCAATGTTGCGTTTTGCGCGAATAACATCTATCAATTCATATACCTGATAAAATTGGAATATTCACCTTTATATTGTAAATATTTTTCGATGTGAAATGTACAAATACACTCACATACAGGTATATATGCCCATGCGTATGTGCATGGGCATATATTTGTGCCTACCGTAATGTCATTTCCAGGGTAACCTCAAATGTGTCTAACGATTGTAATGTGCCCAGCTATGCCCCAGTTTACGATGATAGAATATTTTCACCGAAATGCACCCTGGTAGAATAAGCGTTCCGCTACATACAAATGATAATGGCGACACGTTCGATGTGCTGTCATGGATTATTTGTTCCTAACACTAGAAATGCTTAAACCTTTTAAAATTCTCTAATATGATTACAGTTATTTGGCATCCAATTAGTTCGAAAATTAGGTAAAAAAAATTAAATGACTGCCGCAATCGAAGAAACGTCGTCCTTCCTTTCCTTGTCTGGAGGAACGAGTAACGTCCTTGGTCATTTCTTTATTTCATAGCCGGCGCCTCGGCTTAGGCTAAGGGATGGCTAACTTCCCCTGGGCTGCCTGTCCGGTAGCTCGGGGGGCAGCCAGCCGGGTAATTGTCGCTGCCATCCCCTTTAGGCGGTATTTCACTAGGCGAATAATCGCGGCGAATGCAGCTGAAGCGCGCAAATTGCAGCAAGAGTACAGCAACT
>JAUJYS010003671.1:0-12806 GCA_033995665.1 Melogona broelemanni | reverse complement strand
TGCACCCTCGAATCTCTATAGAGATTATGTGAGGGGCAGGGAAGGGGAGGGAAGAGGGATGCAGCTTATGATCATTCGCCGTAGATTTGTGTACAATTCTCGTTTAGTACGATTGCACAGACTTCCGGCACCGGAACTTGGTGACGACGCGTTGAGCAAGTATTTCTTTTGGCAACCCCGAACGAGTCCACTCTCCGGGCTCGGCAGCGCCCACCGTCCCGACCGCCGATAGCACGACTCTCCGGGGAAATTAACACCTTGTAGTTCGGCGCAAATAGTATATAGAAATCGTCGCTGAGTGTCGTAGCAGTCGGTGGCGACGTGGCGGTGGTGGTGGCACATTTCGCCGCAGAAAGTGTAGCAAGTGCCGCACGTGCGCCGTCCCAACGCCTGGTTTCCCTCTCAGAATACTAAGAGGACACAATTATCAGCTCTCTCTGGTGGGCGGTGGAAAAAAGCCGGGCCGGAGACGCATCTCGAATGGGCGGCACCGACTAACCCATCGGCCGCCCTGTCCTCTTAAGGCCTACGCCTAAACGATCGGATTGTATCCACTTGCAATTACAATGTTTACCCGCAAGCAGCCCCTTTTAAGGAAGGCCTATGGCGGGGGTTAATTAACCGAAACTACTTAATTTCGGTTTTCATTCGAGCTTTTAACGAAAACGTATTCACCGTAAATAAAATAATTCCTTGAGTAAGAATGTAAGACGCATTTTTAATTGACCAGAGCAAAATTATTCAGTGATCTGAAAGTATAATTGAATTATACAGTACGATTGACGCGTCGAAGCCCAGTCGGTATTGCAATCGGCTACGGTGGGGCGACCCGGGGTTCGATTCCCAGCGCGGGCTCTCGTTTATTCGATTTCGAGGCACTGGTGATTTTGTGCAGAGTGAATGAATGTATTTTCACATGCTATCTTGTATTCTAATATATTTTTTCTTTTTTTTCTAGAGTTTTTTCTTTGTTTCCATTGTACATAATGTTTTGCGGGTTTTGTTGTATTATTTTGTTAAACTTTGCTTTTTATAGTGCCCCGAAAGAAAGCCCAATATGTCTCTTCAATTGCGAGGTGTTGGCGCCTGCGGTGCGCAATTTGATGATAATAATATAAAAAAAAAATTCAAATTGAAGTCATATTTATGAAGATCAAAAAAGAAATTTGTAACAACACGTTTTCGATTTAAAAACCGTTACATTGTTTGAAAATTTGAACTCATAAATGACTACAGATAATAACAAAGTCCGGGGTAATTGGTTGACGCACACGCCGCCTACACCGCAGCGAGATCCCGCTGAGACGCATTGCGTGACTTAAGAGTTTGCAGGTAATGTCGAAGATAAAGTTTTTGACCTTTAAAGCTCGCGGAGAACTGATATTTAATCTCGCCTACCTCAAGTAGAAGGGGGGTCTTAGGATTACATACGCCTCCGTCGTTCACCCTGTCACGATTGGCGGACGCATGATAAATTATAGATATTAATTTGGGGCCAAAATGGCAATCATCGTGCCGCCGGAGAAACCCGCAAACGACAAGAGAATCTTCTCGCATCAATATTTTTATGACGTTCGTGGCGATACGTGCGTAGAAACGCGCGTATGTGGTCGTCGCGACTACCGTAGCATAGAGTCACAACGCGTCCGTTCTTTTCGGTACCGGAAGTGAGCCGACAAATTGTGGATAGGAGAACCATTGTGTGTCGAAAGCGAAGGTGAAACTGGAACGTTAGATCTCAAGAAACGAAACCGTTGTTTAGTAGAAGAAAAAAAATTATCAGGCATCGGGCAACTTTGAGATACTAATGATGCAAGGACAGGCCTGGACAAAATAGGACCTAAGTGAAGTATTTCACAAAATAATTAAAATAGTTAAGGGTCATCCAACTCCAATTACAACAGTTATTGGTCTTGACTTCGTTCGTTGTTCTTGATTAGTCATTCTAATATTTTAGAAATACAATACAATCACATCCTAAAATCGTTAATAAAATTTAATGATTTGTAAAAATTATTTTGGTCAGAAAAAGGAATAAAAATATCGATAAACGACAACGACGCAAAGACGCGAGCAAACATCGGTTTAATCAAATAAATAAAATATATATCTTTTAAGTATATTTAATATATCTTGTTGCACCTTTTTGTTTAAGAAACATAGAAACTTTGTCGCTCGCCATTTTGTTTTAGTGGAAATTTTTTTTTTTTGTTTTTTATTTTTTGTACAGAATCTCCTCTAGTGATGGCATTCATCTATTGTCATTTTAATGATGGTAATCATTTATTATGAAATTTAAAAAAAAAAACAAGGAACAGAGATATTGTTGAACAAAATAGCGCAAAAAAGCACTGCGAAGTCGAGTGTACAGTTCAAACAAAAATTAGCGAAGCGACTTTGATGATTTCGATTTGATGATTGATTGATTGTTCGCAAAGTCAGTTCTCATTTTCGTTTGGAAATATTGTTGCTGAAAATGTCAGAACACAAATTTCTTTCTCTGAAAAACAATTTTTTAAATTTTTGAAGGTACGGTTTTCGCATGCCTTGTGGAATCTAGTTCGACTAGAATTAGTTAAGACTGTTCAAGTTGTATGGGTGGAGGACGTGAAATGCTATTGAAATCAAAGCAATTTTATTTTAGGTGTCGATCGCGACGACGAATAATTGATTTCTGTTCATGTTGTTTCTATTTGAACGACGAAATCATTCAGCAAAACATTTATAATATGCCGGTATTTTATAAATATCGATAAAAGCTTTGGTAGAAAAAAACAAACAAAAAAAACGAATGTTCTAGAATATTTGATGGAGAAACTTGTTCGCAAGCCGCCAAGGTTTGAGTGTACGTGTGTACACGAACATGATATTTCGGGCGTACGTATAAAAAAATAAATCGCAGAAAAACGTTATTGTTTGGTCACCTCAAAGACTAATAGCTTACAAACTGCGTTTTAATTCTGCGGTCAATGCGAACAGAACGCGCTAGTTTGTTGTCCAATTCAACTAGCGCCGGTTTAATCCGCCTCTTATCTACAAGCGTATTAGAAAAACCTGACTGTCGCGGGGAGGTGGGGGACAACAACAAAATCGAGACCTGATAGCTAAATTGCCGTTTTACAAGGTACCGTTCACTTCCATTTAAAACCAATTAACGTGTAATTATGTCGGTCGAACAGCGTCCAGAGTCCATGAATCTAAGCGATATCGAATTCGGCGAGCAAGTCGGTTAAGATCTTTGGTCGGACAAAAATCGTTAATGGGCCACCTATTAGATAGTACCGTACAATTTGGTGGTCAATCTTGATTCGGAGAGATATAGAGAACGTTGGGTGAACCGCCATTTAAAATGCTAATTAAGGACTAGTCGTTGTGAGGAATTGGTCGGAGCGATCTGACCAGCTGTCGTTCAAAAAAAAAAAAAGAAAAAAGAAAACACGGGCGAATTTTTTTGTTGTTGTTCGGCGCTGCCCGCGCGTCGCAAAAGAAATTCCTTTTCTCGAGAAAATGCCACAGATAAAAAAGTCCCAGTTCGACAGAATTACTTGTTTGTTGAACATTATTGCTGCTAAACGGCCAAATAAAAAGGCCGTAAAATCTGACTAAATAACTTGTGTACACCGACTTGATTCTGGTTTCGCAATTAATTGGTGGAACGAATATGTCCTCCTCGGACCAAGCGTTTTAAAATTAACTTAAGGTGCGAGGACCACGTCAAATTGGGACAGTGAGTTTAAAACGATGACAAAGATTGTACGGATCGTTGGTATGGATCAGTATGGTCAGTATGGAGACCGACTGCGGTGCGGCGGTCTTGGGTTCGATTCCCAGCTCGGGCTTTCGTTTATTAAATCCCGGGGAACTGGTGTGTGTAAATATGCTCTTCGCATATTGCCATAGCAACACGAGATTTGTACGATTACCTGTGGTAATAAATGCAAAATACTTTGTTTTTCGGATGTAAAATTTTATTTATTCATCGATTTGAAAAAACGTACCTCACACATGAACCTCAAACATGAAAAATTGAAAAAGGAACCTCAAACAAACAAGGTTCATGTCAAGTCAAAAGCAAACAAATAAAAAAATAAACAAGGAAAACGTCTTAAAAAAATAAAATAGATCTTTGTGGGACCCAAGAAGCCAAAGAAGGAAGAATCCATAGCTCCAATATACTTTTAAAATAAAATAAAAAATAACCGCAAAATAAAAATCGTAAAATTGATTATTTATAAATAAAAATTTTGAGGTGTGTCAATTACTTCCTAAGACCCGGTTTACCAGATGACTATTTTGCTTTAATTTTGAACTGGGATTAAGCTTACCATTGTTGATTTAAAACTCCATTTCATCTTTTTATGTTCTTTATTATTTTGGATTTGGTCGCTGAATGTAAAAAGTAGCGTTTGATGTATTAGTAAGATAGCGGGAGTCAGGAGGATATTAAAAACGTTGTTCAATGACGTTTATCACGACGATGGCATGCGCGCATGAACGCATTCTAACGAATTGAGATTTTGTGCAGATAGATGTGGTTTCGATGGAAAAAGCGGCTGCAAATTTTCAAGCGCTAATGAGGCAATAATATCTAGTCGCTATGCAAACTATTAGTACTTACCGGTACAAGAAAAAGCACACATTGGCTCAACTTCAAATTGAAGTTGATATATATTTTTTGGTTTTCTATATTGAATCCAGCGTTGAATTAATATATGTTTATGTGCATTTGTTTAGAATCAATAATAAGGAAATCTTAACAAAAATATGAAAAAAATCTAAATGAATTCTTGACGTTTTATTGTCAATTTCATAGAATAGATTTAGATTTGATTTCCATTGAATTGCTAATACTTTGGAGATAACTTTTAAAATGGCGACTAGGGATTCTTCATTCTCAGCGCTATTCGAATTTATTCACATAATGTCCATCTGAATCAAAGAACTTCAAAGTATACTTCTATTCAGTCACATTTCATATTGAATTCCCCATAGGCATGTCAAAAATCTTGTGGAAGCAATCAGTCATCCGTACGCGAACATGTACAGTATTCCGCACGTAAAGCACATTTGACGATTTTCTTTATCACTCCCCCCCCCCTCCCCTCTTCCCTCATAGAAAAGAATCTAGCATTTGCAAGATAGTCTTTTTTTGGTCGTGCTGACATTTCGATGACTGTTCTACTGCAGTACAGTCTTAGAGTTTCGAAACCACCATCTTATCGCAAGTCTCAACTCCATTAAAACCAGATTAACATAAAATTAAAACAACACATTAAAAATACTACATTTGTGTTTAGCCCATCGCCTATGTTTCTTGTTAATTTCCATGTATGTTTTCTGAGAATTTTATGCACGGTCCTCTTCAGGGTTGTACGTGTGTATTCACTTGCTCGTCCAAAGACGCAATGTCGAAACGCGCCCCTACCCGCTGTATCTTAAACGACGCGATAACAGCGTAAGTGGGCTTGCGTGGATATGTATTTATACGCCCTGTGGGAGTACGTAGCACGGGCAAAATTTTCGAGCAAGTCTGAATCGTAGCAGCTCTCGGAGTAGGCATTTGCCGCTAATGCAAACGTACGAGCCGTGGATCCGATGATGGATTGGACCGGGGACACAGATCCCACCGGATCCTCGCTGGCGACAAACGCGCTGTAGCTCGATATTCGGGTCAATAGATGAAGTTTGTCAGGATATCCACGAATGTAATGAAAAGCGCCCAAAATTATGTGTACCATTACGAATTACTCGATAAACGTACCGCCTGACTTATTTACTCAGCAATAGTAATACGAGTTAAATCAAATAAAACTTTAACATTTATTTTTTGTTTGTCATAGTTAATATTCAGTACCTTCAATACGGTATGGTTTATTAGTAAATGTTTACTGTTATGTGACAAATTTCGTTAAATGATGTTGTAATACGTCTGCACCAATCTAGAATATTAAAAAAAAGTTAGAATAATTGAATGAAAACATTTCTTCACCATAAATTTCATTAAGGATGAAATGCAATAATTTATATACCTGGGTGCGAACCAACTAATAGCGCTCTGAAAGCGAATAAACTGAACGTGATGATAAAGTATATCACTACAATTAATTTAATTGGAATAACTTAAAACTTTTTCTTATGCTTTCACTAGACATTTACGAGTATTCAGGGCTTTATGCTCTGAATCAGGTAAAGTAGTTTTAGGAAAAGTACTTTTAGGATCCTGATTTTCTTGTAATACCATTTGTTTTGGTGCGCTGTGACGTCATAACAAACCATCTGGTCTTAGATAGGAGGAGGAAGATGACTGCGCAAGTTCGAAAAATACTCGAAAAAATACCACCTGTCCAGTTTTCGGACACGCAGTAGGGTATCCCCCTGAAATACTCTAAATACTGAATGCCTTTTTGCCAGCAGAAAATAAAAGAGGGGTATATCGATACATCCATCAGATTTACCCCCCACCCCTGTCGCCCTCGACAAGGTCCCCTATCCTACTAGGTCCACTCCCCCCAATTCTTTTCTCCAAATGGGAAAAAGCGTTCGCTTTAAACTGCGTCACTATTAGCTGTCAATGTTACCTTTTTCCGCCCTTTCTGCACTCGGATTTCGTCGGGGTTATCTCCGAGGTCGTCAGTGCCTGCCCGCCCCCTCCCTCTCGTCTCCCCACCTCTCACGTTTGTCGTGACGGGGGCAGCAGCACAAAACTTATCTGTTAACTCCGGCTTAGATGTTATTCACGCGCAACAAGCGGACTGGCCACCTTAGGCACGTGGAATGGAGTTTGAGGGAAAGTGGCTGTTATTAGAACGATTCCTTCTAATAGTGTATTCTGTGTCGTGACATTTTTTTAACGCACCCAACGTCAATGTGAAGGAGCGATGTGATGAACCAGTCTGACGGACGGACACACACACATATACCAAACATTATCTTATAGTATGAATTCAATTGTATTACGGTCACCGGGTGTTGAGGCATGAAAGTTAAAGTTACGTTAACGGTCCAAGTATCAGATGATTCCGAGGTACATCTTGTGGACACTTTAATGTTCTCCTACAAGCGTTGTGCATACATATGCAAATTCATATAAACAAATGACCAAAATTCTGAGGCCAACGAATTGCCAACGATGGAAAGTTTTATTTGGGATTTAAACTGACATTTTTGTATACGAATTTCAAAGCGAGGAATTTTGGCTCCATTGAAAACAGTAGGAGCTTTGAAGAGATGTTTTCTTGTTTCATATCTTTGGTTGTTTGGCCAGCTCTAAATGTAAAATATAATCCCAAATTCGAAAATATTTTTTTAATGTTTGGGATGATGGTATTTACGGGGCGTTATGCGAGCTCAGTTTTTCATTATACTGGAGGAAAATGAAACATTCCTTTTTTGTCCGAAATTGTATTTGTTTTCGTCGCATCCCTGAAACCGATTGAATAGTACCACTGTACACGGATCGGGCGTTTCACTATTTGCGTGCTCATGTCGTGTATACATGTTTACCAATTTCACGATACGAAATTCTATTTCGTCTCTCTCTGGTTTATCATAATCCTCTTACTGGATTCGCGTCTTTCTCACCTTCTCCAATCCCACCCCGATCCGTACTTTTTAAATTAAGGAATGCGGGACATTCTTCTCTTCCCCCATCCTCTCATACACCCTTCTCCGTCCTAGTATCCCTATTTGAAGAACTCACACGTTGTTATTTTGACGTTCCCTGGATGGAAGGGAATTTGTCCCGCTATTGGCAACACTGGATCGGTGTTCTGTGTGCATGTACCCCGTAAACATTACTTTACCACCACGTACATATGAACGGTACCGGTACCTATACCAGCAACTGCTGGCTGCCAGTGTTGGATTGGATCGGTGAAAAATGTAATGTAATGTTTCTTTTGCAGGAAGTTGGAACACCTTAATTTATTTTAATTTTTTAGGTACGGATGGGAAACGTTTATTTTTTTTAATTCGAAATGTTTTGAAACGGGTGAGTTCCATTTTATAATAAACTGCATGCAACGCTTTGGAACGCCAAGAGGTTGTTTTGAAACAAGTTTAGAAAAGTTTTTTTTTTTTTCAATTGTTTATTTGGAACGGTTTGCAACGGTTAAGTTCCTTTCTTAAGGAACTGCAACGCTTTTAATCACAGTTCATTTAGCCCGTTCCTTTTTCTCCGATATACTCTTATTTTTATACAGCACTGTACGTGACAACACCGAAACGGTTTTATGCGTTATACGATGAACTTTCCCTAGGTTGAATTTTTCCTTTTGTTCTGCGGATTCGCAAGGAAAAAAAAATAGTATAAACATTCGAGTACGTGTTCCACAACACGGTTAACAATTTCTGGAAGGCGAGTTTTCGATGTTAGACAGTTCCCCCGCGTCGCTGTCTACATCACATCGAACACTGGTTCGAATATTCTGTTTGGCATCCATCTTTGAATGAATGACACATGCGCCACCTTTTGTCGAAGATCGGCGATTGTTGCCGTTACGGGATTGGAAGGAAGGGGAGGGGGACCTGGGTTAGGGTGGTGGTGGGACAAGGCCAGGGGATGGGTTGAAGAGAGACGAAACATGGAGAAAAGGGATGCGTCACAATGGCGGGGTGCGAAACGTCCTGCCCGTTTCTTGTCACTCTTTCTTGCCAGCTCCCACCTTTTCCTTGTTCATTTGCCGGGACCGGGGACTGCTGGGGGTGTCCAGGTTTGTTGCTGATGCCCCCCGGCCTGTGTTGGGTAGGAACGGGTTTCTTTACTGAGGAACTGTGGAACGCCTAGGTTCCTTTTCCTATGAACGTGAATGATAAGGCGATAGCCGATAGTTGACAAGATACCGCGGATTATTAAGAAAGTTCAAAATATAGAATTTTATCATCGTCAGTTGTAATTAATGCTTTATAATTAATGCAAAATAACAGTTAATAGTGGATTCAACATGTGGATCAAACATGTATTAAAGGCAACTGTGGAAATTTTTGTCGAATATTAATATGTATTTTTGTTTTATTTTTGGGGAACGGGATGTTGAGGGTATTGGCGGTGGATCGTCGTTGACCAGTGGCTCGTAAAAAATAGACGATTGAATTTAATTTAAGATTTCAATATTTCGCGGCATGTTTTATTATAGCTTATTTTCTTTTTCAGAAACGCTTGGAATGGTTTCGTTTCTTTTTTTCAGGAACTGGAACGGTTACTGTGGGCAGAACATTTAAATATATGTAATTAATAAACATTATTTAGATATGAAACATTACAAAAAAGAAAATCGTAAAGACTACGTTCGCATTTAAAAATCATAGGATGAATATCCAATTTACTAAAATAATTTATTGTTGGGATATATGGAATTTTACATATTTATATCCGTTCAGAAAGTGATTTTATTTATTTTTAGTTTTTAATTTAAAGAACTGTAAAGGAACGGTTATGCTCCTTTAAATTTCTTGAGGAACTGAAACTGGAACAGCTATCTTTTTTCGTAGAAGAGGAACAGGAATTGGTACTGGTTCCTATTGAAAAAGGAACGAAGCCAACACTGGCTGGGGGTGGCTAGGATTGTTGTTGTTCCCCCTCGCCACCTCCTCCTGGGGGCCCACCGTGACGAGATCGTGAAAAGGTGAGGCCACCCGCCGACGTTGTCATTCAAACACCTCCACACCACCTCCACTCCTCCCTCCCCCTTCCTCCCTTCTCCCGGTCCTGTTTGGGTGTTCGCCAACATTGTTTGGCAACATTGCGACCCCTAAATAATCGTAAAATCTTATTTGCGACTATTGAATATTTGGTGACACTAGGAAGCGTGACCTTTACCCACCTTTTTATGTTGGCTGCATGGATGGAGAATGGCGAGCAATCCGCTTCAGGTATTTGAAAGTAGATGGCGTTGCTGTTGTCTGATTTTTGCTTACGGGTGGGATACAGTTTGTGACATTAAAAAAAAAATATGATCTACCTTTTTCTGTTAGTTTCTGTTAGCGAGAAATTCGCTTCTGGTCGAATTAAATAGACGACGTTACAGTTTTTATTTGTCCATACCCAACTTTCGTTGAATGAAGCAATGTATATTCTTATGTTTTTGTTGGGTAGGAACGGAACGGAAAAAGTTCCATTCCTAGAAACTGGTTCATTTTTAAGAAACTTTGTTAACGCCTAGGTTCGTTTTTCTAGGAACGAATGGTTTAGTTCATTTTTTTTGTGAAACTGGACCGGTGGTTCCATTTAGGCGTTCAGGGCTCCTTTTGTCACAACTTTGAATTTTGTACAAGCGCAATTTTCCAAAGTGCGTTGACAGCGAAACCTTTTGACAGAATCAAACAGAAATCGCAAAAGATTTTGATCTGTGCTCTTACTAATATTAGCATATGTTGTTTTGATTCGTTACCATCATTAGATGCGTCATCATGAACGTAACCAGAAATTTTGATTGACTACGTTGGTCCGTTGCACCAATTAAAATCTATTGCTATTTTTGTTCATCTGCGGTCGCTAGCATCTGCATCTGCGGTCACAACACTCGTCAGACACGCCCGTGTCCGTGTACCCCAAAATCGTACATAAACATTGCAAAACAATCGTGCACGCGCCGCCCCACGAATGCGAGCATGTTTATGTATTAGAAATCCACTACCGAGACATGTCCGCCGCCATTTTGGATGACGCGGGGGCTGATAACGAGTACGGGTTGGCTCGCCCTCGTGCTGTGACGTCATCACGCGACGCCCACGTGATCGCTCCTCAGCGACGAGGTGAGCGCTAAGCAAGAGAGGATTGTGGATAGGAGAAACGGGGGGGGGGGGTAGGAAGAGCATTGCGACGGATTTTTCTGCGTATATATATCAAATAACGACATTGTACATTTAAATCGGATCAAGTAGATATACACCGTGCACGCAGATACAGAATATACGTGTATAGAGTGTGCTGCATGTGGAGTTAGGGCTGCAGAGACGAAAAGAAAAAAAGGCTTAGCGCGCCAGCATCCTGTGGAACTCTGTTGTTTATCCCCTCTCTCCCTCACCCCCACATCCAGTTTCTCCCCCGAAAACCCACGCTTATAGATGGGGGTGGGTGTGTCTATCCACGTCAACAAAAGAAACTATTCTGTATAATGTCAAATTTGAAATACAAAATCCGAAGAGAAAAAAAAAATGAAGCGAGAGAGGCGTAGGTAGAGAAAAAAATCTTATAAGCAGATTTTGCAAAAATAAACATCGCATACAAATGGAATACATCACAGGGCTTTGGACTGTGTACGCCTGTTCGCTCTTGAAGGAGAAATAATTTCTCTCTCTTTTCTGCTGCTGTTCCTCCTTCTCTGGTTGTTCGGATGTATATACGGACGCTGCATTGAGCGGGTATACAATAGGGAGGGACCCCCGTGTGATCTCCGTGTGCGTGATGTTGTGTGTGTATTGGGATCAGTCTGATGCGATTTGGTTTTGCTGGTCGGGGGAACGTTATTATTCAAATACACACGCTCTCTCGCGCATACAGCCACCACCACAATGACATTCCGTTGGTTCTGATGGATATACGTGGTCTTGCTGCGCTGTGCGTGTGTACGTTGCTGGGGACATGATGGACCGGCAGCGCCTCTCTCTGCGGATCTGGTTTCCAGAAATGGATACCGATACCAGGGACTGGTCATAAAAAATAATGTCGCCCGGGGTTCTGGTAATTTATTTGGACAGGTCGTGACTGGGTGACCTTTGACTTGGGATGTATCAAAGCACGGCGTTGGTGGTCATTGATATAAGTGGTTGAAGATGATACTAATTTCTTTCTGGAAAATAAATTAGAATGTAATTTAATATTTGAAGTTCAATATTAATGGCAATTGCACTGTTGTTATGATTTGGAATGTTTAGAAAGTACTCGTGGTAGATTGATTTGATGTTCTTATTGATGGAAATTCCGGATTTCTAACCATTAAATCTTGACATAAGTTACCTTTACCACTTTTTCGTGGATCAGTATTTTGAAATTGAATATTTTTACTCATTGTTACGCATGTTTATGCACATTTACACAATGACGTTTTCAAATAAGCTTTTGATTTCATTTTTGAAATAATCGCGGTAATGCTGGATCGCTTGAATCGCCTGAACGAATCGGAATATGATAGATTCTGGGTATCCAGCCTCTCTTGAGGTGATCGATAATATCATGTTCACCATAATACACATGATAATTGACACATGAAAATACACATTTTTGAAATTACACTTTATTATGTCAAAAAATTAAATTCCTCTGATGGCTTGAAAATCGGTATTGATGGCTGGCGTTATGCCACGAGGTGGCGCTGTGGTGTGGGCGGGTATTTTGTGAATTTGCTCTTTTGGTGTCCGCGCGTTGACCCTCACAGCGCGCGGAACGAAACGCGATCGTGTTAAAAAAGAGATTGCTAACGCCCACGTCATAGTCGACATAGATAAGCATGTCTGGTTGGGAGTCGTGACTCCCGATACGGACTCAAGTTCTGGCGCCAGGGCGGCGCTGCAGGGCGCTGACGCTGTATAGTACGTGCCGTGTGGCGTAGTGGTTAGCGTGTTCGCCTTATATTTTCGCGATCTCTGGTTCGATTCCCCGACCGAAACCTCCGAGAAAAATTCGTACGCACGGCTTCCTTTGGCATGGTCGCAAAACCATCGGACTCGTGGCAGTACGTTGTCAGGTACACATTTAAGATCCCTATCTACAGGGTGGCCACTAAAAAAAGTCACCAAAAATGGTTTTAGCTACAAATTGAGCAAATGTTTACAGAATGCTTTGAAATTTTGTAAAAACATTCATAAAC
>JAUJYS010003670.1:0-12807 GCA_033995665.1 Melogona broelemanni | reverse complement strand
AGAGACACGAGGGTGCAGTATTCCTGTAGTGCACTAGGCGCTACGGTGAATTTAAAAAAAAAAACAAAAAAAAAACAGTATATGTGGGTCAAGCAGACAAGTTTTCAGCGTTCGAGCGTAACTGTCAACGTGATCTAATATGCCAATGATTAGACATTTCTGAAGAGGTACCGCTGACGTCACAACGCATGCGAAATGAAATCGGAAAACGGAATCGAAACGCCAATATTTCGCGCGAAGCAAATTTTCAGAAGACGTGAAACTTAAGAAAACCTGTAAGCATTAAATGATAATAAGATCATTGTTATTTTTTTTTTTTTTTTATTAGCTCGCATGTAAGCGATGAAAGAACACCGTATGACAGAATGTGAGCCATGCGTAAAAGTATTGCCAAAGTCGGCGGATATAACAAGTTTAGGCTTCAAAAATGAATACCTGAGTCAGCTGCTGCGTACTGGTTAGCAACCTGGCCAAAGGTGCGCAGCACACGGGGAGCGTTTCCAGCAATGTGGGTCGACTATGCGTCAGTAGAGGTTTCATAAATCTGGTCAGAGTTCAGGAAACGACAACGCTCGTTGCACACGACTAAGTCAAGTAACGCCCAATTTGCCCAAGAACGCCCAAACAACTAAAGGAGTTGATAAAAATAAAACGCCCCCTTAATTCGGTTGCAATCGTCTACAAGCGAAATCGAGACACCTCGCAATAAATCCGTGAAACTCGTATTGGCTTGCAAAATTAACCAAATTAATTGATAAGTTAATTAATATTTCAACTTGTCTCCCAAGTTCAATCAAAGTGCTAAAAAACTGGAAGGACAAGGTGCGTTGACGCTCAAATAGGACTCTTAAAAAGGATACTTGACGTCACAGTTGTACCAGATTCTGACAAGCCACGCCTTTTCGTACGGTCTTTCGGCCGGCTGCTGCCTAGTATCGTTCACATCCTGAAATGGATAATTAGGCGTGTTAAAAAATACCAACAACTTCAACTTATTGTCAAATATTTGTTTTTTGTGTGGGGGCTTTTGTCTGGACTTGACAACGATCTTGATAGGGTGTTATGTGCAAAGTTATTAACAGTGAACGTAGGATAAAGGTGGTGGAAGATCAATTAGATCTACTCGGGAAAATATTTATGTATATTTGCTTCAAATGTTGAACAAATGCTTTGCATTTGAGGTGCGAATGAAAATAATTTAAGAAACGTCAAACATGTTGTCCAAACTTAATTAAACCAAATACGGATAAATAAAAAACAACAAGGACCAAAAGGACGAATCAAGAGACAGGACAAAGACATGGCAATGTATGCCCGGAATAATTTAAAACGTTCTAAGTGTTCATGAAAAATAATAAGAAAATTGGTCGTGCGATATGAGCGTTTTGCGGACAACCAACATGTGCTACGTACCGAATCGGACAGGGCATACACCTGAAATGTGCAAGCAAAAGAACAACGGTCATGCTATAGGGATGAGAAAAAAGTGAAACGAGCAAGCCACACTACAAAGCAAAGAGTCTCTCAGTGCCGCGCTACAACGCCAAGGGTGCACATAACGGAAAATAAAAAATTAATCATGTAAATTGATGACTAAAGACGGTACAAATAAACAACAAAATAAGCTTTTTTAACGAATCAAATTTCTAACTATCGAATAAAATGAAAACACAAAAAAAAAACTTGAACAAATTGAACAACAGAGAATTCACGTAAAACGGCACGAAAAAAAACCGCATAGTACTTACTGTTTGCACAGCGGTAAAACCAGCTGTATCGTGATCTTCATCAACACCAACTCTGCGCGCAAGAAAAAAAAAAATACAGCCAATATTTCAATTCATGTGTCGCGATTAAAAAGGTGTACATTATTTTTACCGACGATTTCATTCCCGCTATAAATCCATATGCACTTACGCTATTCCCAGCCAAGCGAGTAGCTGAGTGGTGAAACCGCCGCAGATGATGACCGTGACCATTACGATGATGGATGTGGTGGTCAGCATCGTCTGACGCGCCACGGAGAACGTATTACGGATGGCCAACGCGAAAGCCATTGCCCCTCGTAATCCTTGTTTCGATAAGAAAAAATAGGCAAAAGTTACGGCCAATCAATTTCTTACGATAAAATTTGTATCTTCAAAATAAAGTTTCCAAGTTGTGATGTCGATATAGGTTCTATTGACAGAGAGGACAAAAAAACAGGAAACTAACCAGAAAAGAAGAGCATGTGTTGAGTATTGTATCCGATCTTGTTGCCCCGTCCAAAATTGAGTAGAAAGGAGAGCGGGTAGATGTTGCACGCTCGAGCAATGGCGATAGCCAGCTAATTCGGAGTCAAGAAAATCATCGATCAAAGGAAGGGGTAGAGCCTGAAATGGAACTGAGAGGCAGGAATAGGCTCCTGGTCAACTGACTTCCATAGTTGAGGCCAGAAGCTGAAAAGCGTTGTATTATTTAACAACTTGAAATAAAATTAAAAAAAAATATATATAATATCGGCCGGGAAAGGATACGAAAGAGCTGCACACGAATCCGGCGTCCCAATTATGCTTGGGGAAGGTGAACATGGACACGCCGATGTACGAAAATATGAAGTTCTCGGCCAGAAAATTGAGCACTTCAAACAGCTGAAAATATTTAATCAAAAACGTTTGTCAGTAAATATTTACAGTTATTTTTTTGTGTGAAACAGAAAACAAGCAATTGGTATTGCTTTTTCAAGCACTTTCGTATGTACTATTGAAAAATTTCTGATTTTAAAACTACGCAGCAATGTAATTAATATTCTAACCAGAAGAGCGTTTTATTATTTTTTATTGACAATAAAAAAGATCACTGAATCACTGAAGATCAAAGATCACTGAAGTGAATATCACAGCAATGTCAGCAGTGGTGGAGGGGCACAATTGCTCAACCGCCAGGTGGAGGGGCACAATTGCTCAACCGCCAGGTGGAGGGGCACAATTGCTCAACCGCCAGGTGGTGCAGCAACAAAAGATTCATAATATCAAAGGGTCTCCTTTAATTGGAGATTGACGAGTAGGAATTTTAGGCAATCTGATCAAGCAAGGCGTTGCCAAATTTTACTACGTAACAATTTTTTTTAAAAACTACAGTGCTAAACTTACCTCTTTAGTTCGATCTCTAGATTCGAGTGACAAGTTGTTGTAAGTGTAGTGGGCCTGACAGATGCCGCAGAAGAGAACAGCCACAATACCTGCAACGATGCCAAATTTTTATTAAAAATATTTACTCTAAATGTATTATCATGGTAATATAATAAAATAAAAGGATATACCCGTGAAATCAGCAGACTCTGCCATTAGGAATGAACTGTACGACATAAGTACGAACAAGGCTGTTTCCAGTAACGGGAATTCGCTGAGTTTGGTGAATTTGGTGAGCTGGCGTTTCGACAAAATTAAGGATCACATCGTAAATAAAAGCTTCAAAGGTATAAGAACTTGCTTAACCAATTTCTTGATAGTAGGACTCGATTTGAAAGAGATAATGTCTTAAAAATGCAACTGTTTTTTTTTGTTTTTGAGGAAATGCCGTTATGAAGAAAAATGATAAATTATTAATGCTGGTAAGGATACGAGAGCGGTGAAGCATCCGACCAACGATCCAATCGCAAACGAGCCGCACAAGATGCCCAAGAAGCTGCCCAACGCCTGGAAGAAGGCGCCAGTCTCGAAGCTGTTCTTGTGGATCTGGTATTTTTCTTCGTAGTTCTGAATGGAGCTGAGGATTGGGATGGGAAAAGGTGATCACATTATAAAGGGTGGCTCTTTTGGCTGAACCCCAGAGAACAGCCGATGACAGTTGTAACAACCACGTAGAGTTTCCGAGCTTCGTCTCACCTCACAAGCGCGATGGCCACGGCGTCGTTGAGCACGCTCTCGCCAAAGACGAACGCGTACACGTTGACGTCAACGTGAAGATCGTGGAATATGGCCAACACAGTGACTGCAAAGAAGAAGAAAGAGGTCAATTGCGGTCCACATAAAAAATAAACAATGGTGGAAGTGCCTTATACAGTTTTTAAAAAAGCTCATAAACCGGTAACCAAAAAAAAGGCGATTTTAGCCCATATTTATTTTCTACACGATTGTAATGGCGTGAACTAAAACGCGAGGTTGTCGGGGAACTTGCCTGGGTCGGTGGCCGAAATGACCGCGCCGAAGTACAGACAGTCGTTAAACGTGAAGTCCAGGTGGGGCATCAGTTGCACAAAGCCATACGTGATCGCTCTGTTAGTAAAAAAAAATCAAGTAAATATAAAAATTAGTTCAAAATACAGGCGTCTGTAACATGGACCCTGTAATTACAATAATTAATTCGTAATAAAATAATAATAAAAAATTCAGCGATACTTTCTAAGACTATCATCGATCTACAATTTCGTAACCCAATGTCACGTCATTTTGCCTTGAGCCGAAGTTATTTCCACAATCATCTCGTCATATGTATGCTCGTAAACTTTCTGGAGAATACCAGAAAATGAAGATAGGATTTCTGTGGAGACTAAATCTCTGCAACTGATTGTACGAACTCCCAGGCTTACAAAAATATGACTTACGCAGTAACGAAACAGGATATCGTCGTCCCGATCATGGCAAATGTCATAATGGCTCCTAGGTTTCTGAAGAAGTGCCGCTAGAAGTAACCAATGTTAACATCAATAATAAATCCATTGGCATTTCAAATGTTCTTTAAAATGAACGCCGACCATTCAAACTTACTCTTTTTAAGCTGTATCCGGCGCTGAAGATGATAGGAGGTAGAAGAATATTGAAGAAAATCTCGGGATCAAAAGTTGCCTAGAGCAAAAAATACGCAACAAAATTGTCAACAAAAAACGAAATACGTGTACCGGGTACTAAACTGAACAAATATAACCACTACATTTCACCGCAATTTAATGAGACATTGAATACATGCCCTTCGAGTGGCCAAAGCATTTCACAAAACGGACGTAGCGACTACGAATTCGACATTTTCTAAACTAAATAAATTCACAGGAAAATAAATTATGTTTACAACGGTGAACTCCATCTGCCATACACATTTGCCTTATTCTATCATGATACTGGACATACTACAGAATCGGCAAGTTATCAGAAAAATACAAATCATCGGTGTTTTGTTCAACTTGTGAAAGTGGAAAAACTACAGGCGTACTAGGCGTGTTCATGTTTAGTGTAGAGGTGCAATACTTTAATTCGACTTTCATACCTTTTGATCTAATTCCTTTGGCCACGAAAGAAGCGAAAAAGTTGACAAACAGATTTTAGCTTTACAAAAAACGTCATATCAAACAACCACTACCTTCTTTTTCTTGGTCAGAAACAACGGATTTTTATTTGAAATAAATTATTTGACTTTTCTGTGTTGCAGGTATAAACCGAAAATCCTGCAGGCGAAATCTTTAATTTGTTCAATTCCTAGTCAGTGTCTGTGTCTGAGCTTGTGTTTTAGCTCCGCGGCTCTTCGGTAATGCAACAGACTGTGATGCGACAGTCCCGGGTTTGTGATGAGACAGTCCCGGGTTCTATTCCCGGCTCGGGCTCTCGTTTATTCGATACCGGAGTACTGATACTTTGATGCTCGAGCACAAAGGGAGATACAGATCCACCTGCGATATTCACTGGTAATTTTAAGCACAACATAAAAATTAAAAATCTATTAAAAAAATAATTTACTGTAAAGAGCCAGCGAGTATATTAATTTTTAATTACGTGACTAAATATTTGACGTCTATTCATTTATTTTTAAATCGTCAAATATTTGTGGCACAATTTCGATCGGTTTTAACTAAATCGGTGGGTAGGCCGATATTAACCGAAAATCGGTCTCTTATATCCTAAATTTTTTTAGTAACTAAACATTTGACGACAATGTATTTATTTTTTAATCGTCAACTTTTTGTGGCAAAATTTCGGTCGGTTTACTACAAAGGTGGATCGGCCGATATAATCCGAAAATCGGTCTATTATTTATATTTATTTTTTCCATATTCTTTATTTTCTCTTATTCCGGCTCACCTTTTGATCGATCTCGTTGTTCTGAGCGTCCACGATCTCGCCTCGAAAGATGTAGGCGTAGGTCTTGTTGTGCTTCTGCGTGGGCGAGGTGGGCACCCGCATGGGCAGCCACAGGGTGTCGGGCGGCACCGTGCTGTTGGCGATGCTGCCGATCGACGACATGACGCTCAGGTGGCTCACCGACGACTCCTCCCCCGCGTAACGGATGATGGCGCCCACGATGAGTCCTGCCAATGTCCAAAAAATCAAAATACGTGGATGTCAATGTTGGATTCGCACTTTCGAACACAGACGACTCCAGATTTCTCTTGAATATTTTCGTTTTTACGTTGCGTTGCGTTGCGTTTGCGTTGCGTTTTTACGTCTTTACGTTTGAGGAAAAGTGAAAGGTGAACGTCGGTCAAATAAGACGTTGAACAGCAACGACTTTTTTAGTTTCGAATTCCCTAGGCCTTTAAATATGTCGAAAACAAAAATATAAATGACTGTCTCAGAGCATCGACAGGATAGGACGTCTTTAGTTCAAAACGAAAGACGTCCTATCCCGTAAATGCTCAGTGATAGTTGTTTATCATTCAATCGCTTAGCAGGCTGTAGCAGTTAATGTTTTAAATGTTATGTCCCTGACTGCCAAACATCGTCAACTATTTGTAACTTTAAAATGTGTTTCCTTTTTTTATGTTTAAAATGTATTTAATTAAAATTATTTAAATTTATTTAAAAAAAAATGAATTAAAATGAATTAGCTGAATATGTTAGACAAATAATGTTACGGTAATATAAAATAAAGGATCCTTGACCAGGGATGGAAATTTTATATTTTCATCCACACGGCTCCTAAAAACACTATAAAAATAATGTTAAATTTGTGACTTGAGAGGCACTACCTTCGCACTCATTCTCTCAGCTCACCAAGTTTCATTCTCTATACTGGTGTACTGACTTTTGATTAAAAAAAAAAAACATCTGAGGAGGATATTAGAAAAAATAACATCTGAGGAGGTGGCCTTGCTTACTTTTAATTACGTATGAGTACGTCGACTACATAATTGCTATTGATTTTAGTATTGAATGTTCAAATTTTGGAAGAAAAATAAGCACCCAACCAACTATAAGATCGATGGCAATATCCACGAAAACAAGAGTACAAAACATTAAACTGAAGTTTAAAATAGGTCCATTTGGCCTTTCGTGAACAACATAATTGGTACAGCTGTAGCAACAAATAAACTTTAAGAATAACTCGTACATGTGTTCCAGATCAGGAAATTTAAACACAAAAAAAAAACATTCAAGAAACAAGGACATGGAGAAAAGTCAAAGCCAGGAAACAGCGGCTCGAACATAGCGTTGGAGAATATCGGGAAAGAAATGATGGGTATCCCTAACAATTAAAACAATTCGCGCATTGCCTGCTAGAGTCATCTGGGTAATACAAGTAATTTAAATTGGTACAGAATTCAAATGCGGAAGATCCGAATGTATCGTGTAGTGTTCCGATTTGGTTAGTAAAAAAAACAACCTCGCTCAACGACACCTGTCAAAACAAATTCGAGTGGGCCACAAACCAAGTTACCAGACAAACATGAATGCAGAGCGAATAATTAACTGTCATACGATATAGAGTACAGCGATACCGGCAAATCGGTAGTATTCGAGCGTTGATCAAATAAAATAAAAGCTCTAATCATCAGAAACATCCCACGCCTACCTGATTGGACTGGGATAAACCAATAGTTAACATTGTTGTGTAAGGGAAATCATATTGAGTGTTTTGCTCTATAGAGGAACATATTTTATTTTTTTCTGGTTTGAATACGTTTTCATGGAGCACAGGGGGAAATGAGTAACCTTATTCTATTATACAGTTGAGTATCGATTTTTCAGAAAACTAATTGTGTAAAAAGTAAAAAAAAAATGAATGAGTAACTTTGGTCTACTTTTAAAAACATAATTTCTCCAAAGGATTCTAAACATGTGCAGTTAAGACAACCGATTTTTTTAAACGTTATTGTGATAATTTATACTTTTTACAAGCAATAGATTTTATTTTAATTAGAAAAATGTTTTCTCCAAAATAAAACAATGATGGACACTGATTTATTGATGATTGTTACTATTATAATAATCAATTGTTTCTATTAAAATAACAAACAAAATGACATGACATGACAAGCAAACAAAAAAACAAGGGCAACAAAGGGAGACGAAATTGAGCCTTACTAGAAAATGGTACGTCAATGAATTAAAAACTCAACAACTTTTATTTGGACCACCCTATATCAGCGTTGGGCGAAATTGCGCAAAGCGTCAATAAAAATGTCTTCACACCACTTAGGCGCGTGTCAAAAGCTAAGCACGATTATATTCGAATTTCCACCTAAAATCCAATCAATGTTTGTAAAATGCGGAATAAACAGGAACGCGCCGCCGCGGGTCGGCGACCAGATCACAGCTCCGCCGTATCGGAACACCCAATAAAATTTAAATACTTTCAAGACATTTGGCAAGGGCGCTGGAATAATTGGGCAATTCGCCACCTAACCGCGCCAGGAGATTACGACCAAAGCCACTTAGTCGACGAGAACACCTGTTGGGTTACAGTACAATACAGAACACGCCGTGCAATTAAATTGCAGATTGCCAATGGTAAAAATCAATGACAGCAAACAATGAAACCTCGTCACCTGCGTTGCATCGTCTGGCTTACTAAATGAGAGTCGGATTGAACCCGGCATTGTCATTCGATGAAATGCTTCGCCAGGGTTGTTGCATTTTCGAATAATGGCTAAAACATTTAAAAACAAACAGGGTGAATCTGAACAACGATTGATCAAATTAAGTCCGTCCGCTGTGGCCGAGAGGTAGCGTGCTCGCTCCACAACCAGCGTATCTGGGTTTGATTCCCAGCGCAGCCGATCGCTGATTGGCTTGTGGTACTGCGCGGAGGAAGGCAATGGCAAACCACCTCTGTATTCTGCCAAGAAAACTCAGGGGACTTCTGCTCCCTGGAAGTTACCAGGTGTCGGGGGATCGAGGGTCGGGGTCCGGAGACGACACAAATGACTTTACAACAAGAGTCGAGGTTCTGAGACAGTCATTTTATCATTCAAACATATTTGGCCCTAGGCTGTTTTAAATTTTCTGTCACAGACTGCCAAATATCTTCAACTATTTGTAATTAAGATATATTTGTTTCCAGAGTTGCTCAGATGGTGTTTAGATGGTGCTCGATGAAAACATGGTGGGCATGCTGCAGATTTTGGCGACACTACTGTTAAAGTCACCAGGTGTCTGGGGATCGAGGGTCGGGGTCCGGAGACGACACGAAGGACAACGAATAGGGGAACATGGTCCGGGACAGAGCCAAACTTAGTCTGCCGAATTCATGACGCTGTTCCGGACGCTATTCCGACCATGTTTCCCTATTTATATTTTATTCACAGGCTTCCTAGAGATTGAGATGCCATCACTTTGCCTGTACTGGTGGTTGGTGGCGCCCTCTGTTGTTAACCATGGTAACAACATGTGCCACGCATTGGTCTCTCTGATCATCTTAACGATGACCGCGACATCTAGCAATTCTATGGAGGAGTAAATTGTAGCCTTTTTGCCGGATTTTCTCCCTATTGAACATGCATCCACATTGCATGGAAAGATTTTACTGATTTCGTTGGGAATTTGGGACTGAGCAATTTAGCAACATGGGATCGCGACCTCCGAAGTTATTTTGTTTATTTAATATTCACACGGCATCGGGTTTACTGTACACACGAGTTACGTGTGGAAAAATAGCTGTTATCTCTCGTTTTAGAGAGTTTTAGGTCACGGTTGATCGAATTGAGCTCCTCCGCTAATGCACGACAGTAAACACAGGCGAAAGATAGGCCACACGTGCGATTTTTCAAGTGATAATGGCAAATGGATAGATGCAACAGCGCCCCCTTTTACAGTCATCTCTCTCGGTGTTTTCCTTTCGTATCGGCTGTGACGATTGATCGATGTAATCCGCGTGCTCTTGAGACCACGGGTGCTGTAGCAGCACTTTTCACAGCAACACAAAGCATTTGTATTTGCAACAGGTTCCTTGTACATAAGACCACGATTGTGATCGATTGTGTATTCATACAATTGAACAAATATATGTCGATATTTCTTGCTTGTCGAGGGGCATGCCTGCAATCGTTCTGTGTACATGCATTTACATATGATATTTCTTTCTATTGTTAGCTTCGTAGCTCAAAAGAAAAATATCCCATGCGCCTCTTTGCTGCCCTCTAGATATTATTCTAGCTTGTTGGTCTCAAGGAGATTTCGACAGTAAACAAACCCCCGAAAGTGTCTCAAGAGTCCTCGAATATCGCCTGGAACCCTCGTATTATGGTTCCCTCTCCCCTATCTACATGACTAATCTCTTCTTACGTGATTCTTCCTCAGACCTTCTTTGCCTAAATAAGATAGATTTTTTAAATTTTGGTGGGTAATTTCAAATGATCCTTTATAACTTATAATTACTTATTTTCATATATTGTTTCTTAAGTGGTTGATTCCTGATGCAGCATCATCGTAGCTCGGAGATTATTCCAATTTTTGCGGTTCCGGATTCGATTCCCGGGGCGGGCTCTCGTTTATTCGATCCCGGGGTATTGGTGAAAGCAACAACCGTTATTGAATTCCGCGAATGAAAATTTTTGAGAAACACTGGACTAGACGGATTGTACGTCGAATGAAAAAAATGAGGGTCTCAGGAAGTTACATCAGCTGCATTTTGCCATGGCCGAATTGACTGAACGCAGATGCCGCTTCGCGCATGTGTGCTCGTCCATTGGCTCCATGTAAAAATGTTATTTTTTGTGAGTGTGGTGGTGTGTGTGTTCGTCGTGGTGTCTACACCCATGTACATGTACTTACGTGTTTGATCCGCTTAATCGCTGCATCCGCGAATGCGGTTAATTACGCGGTCGCCGAAAATCCTTTTCTACTCCACTTGTCACTCGGGCTTGTTGAGTGAACGTAAACGGATAATCGATATTTTTGTCGATGGCTTTTTTTCTTTTTTCCTTTTTTCTTGCTTTCCGAAAGCTCGCGTTTTGGTGCCACTATTGTTTTTTTATAACCGTTTCCGCGATGCGCGCTTCATTTAGCACAATGGAACAATAAAAAAGCATTCGATCTTGGCTGTTTTTTTCTTTCTTTTCTTTTTCGAGCTGAATGACTGTACAGTGTATATATTCCGGTATAGACGGTATTGTTTGTTTTTATCAACGGCTTCTATCGAGTAGAATAATTTTGTGGGCCGCGAGTAAATTATATTCGATAATGGATTGGTGGGGGGACATTGCGCTCGAATAAAGACGGGGTGACGAAAATGTAATAGAAATGCGCAATGTTGTCAACGGTGGGTGTGTTTATGGTGGAGCCGAGATGAGGCAAACATTGCTTTTACTTTTCTAGTATTATCTAAATTTAGGGTGTTGGCGTGTTGTTTTCTGCCGCAAATACGAATTAATTATGCGATCAATTAACGTTATTTGTAGGGTTTGGCCAACCCATCGTCGTTTTATCCTCGGTGTGCCCCGAGCTGGCACAATCGATGTCAAGGCTCATGCTTGTGGTCGGTCGGTTGTGTCTTTAAATTATTTAATACGACCTTTTGGTTGGTCAAGTTTTTCGACGAGAAAATTTCTAAAAAGCAACACGAAGAGTACAAGATCTCAGGTAGTGACATCTGTTCATTAGAGTGAATTCTCTACTCTCTACTGTACTGTCAGAGTGAAGTAATTCTGAACAACCGAGATCCATTTTTATTAGCTACTAGTACAAACGTGAAAACTTCAAATTCCAGACAACGCGGATCCGCCTTTAGGCGTAGATCTCTGTAGGTTAGATTTTAGACTGGGGTGAAGTCAAAGTGGATGGAGAGGGCCGCCCTCTAGGGGGGAGGGTGCTACACAGGGGAGAAACATTGGGGAACGAGGGGAAATGATGGTGGAACGACCGTTGACACGATTCATTAATTCATTTAAATATCGCTGTAATGGGCGAGTGCCGGAGGCTGCCGCGAGGGGGAGGGCGCGGCGCTGCCCCGATCGATTGCACGTGAGATGATGATACACTTTGCGTTCTTTTCGCCGTGCGAAATGCGTTCTTTTACGGTCTCCGATTTCGCTCACTAGATGTCGCTGCCTCGCTTGCCGCGGAGGGGCGCTGCTGCTTGTCTCGATGGGGGATTGGGGTGGGCGGGAGTGCAAAGAGCGTGCAATTCCTTCGCCCCCCCTCCGTCATACGTTTTTGTACCGCCGGTAGTCTATTTTGACGGGAATCTCTGTTTTTTTTTTTGTCTAGTGTTTTTTGGGACGACCCATTTTTCATTGGTGTTACGGGAAGAACGTGAATAGTCTGTTCGTCAACTTGTCTGTCTGGTGAATGACGCGTACGTCGGCGTTTACACGTAGAATTTGAAAAATACTTATTCATGGCGTTATTTTTACTAAGCTAAATTAATGTTATTACAACAGCTTACTTACTTAATTGTTCGAATTTAATACCTGTATTTGAAGATGTTTTTGGCTGAAATGTATTTTATGCACTCCAATGCACTCCAATTGCAAATGTAACTTTAAATTTCACCAGTAGTCTCCCTCCGTAATTTCGTTTCCAAATTGCAATTATTGTGGTCGCTGTTGATTCATGACGTATCGTAGGTACGTGCCGATGGCTCAGTGGGTATGGCAACATCCTACGAAGCCGACGGTCC
>JAUJYS010003669.1:0-12809 GCA_033995665.1 Melogona broelemanni | reverse complement strand
CAGTGTCAATGTTTTTTTTTTGTTTTTTTTTTTTAAATCACCGTAGCGCCTAGTGCACTACAGGATTACTGTTCAAAAGTTTCAGACATTAACTTCACAAGGTGACACAGCGCTAAAGCGACATCGAGCTAAGGCGACATCGAGCTAAGGCGACAAAGAGCAAAGACGATTTATAAACCTCCCACCAAGCAAAAGTTTTTCAAACCTGACGCCTTGTGAAGTTGTCTTCTTGGCTCATTGTCGCCTTAAGTCGGTGACGCCTTGTGAAATTAACGCTTTAGCCCGGTGTCGCCTTATCTCTCTGACGTCATTCACTTTTAACAATTTTGAAAGTTAACTTTTTAGGCACATGACATCGGCCCGAATCGACAGTGGGTACATGGAGGGCGATCGTTACGCCCCCTGACGGTTATCCTTCGCAAATTCGCCCCAATCCCACCATCTCAAATCGGAGGACGAAAACGGGCGAGACAGTCTCCGTTCAAAACATAAACAAAATCAGCACACGACGAATTTGGTGTGTGGATCCTCTCTCCCGCAGGCGTTTCTTCCGCGAAGCGACCGGATGCGTTATCCTTCCATCAGATTCCTTTCAGGGAATCGGGAGCGCGCAGATCTTGACGCTCGGACGACGTGGATTGCTTCCCCGGCGTGGTAGTGGTCACCCTGGCAACCGACAACGACCGAATGTGACAAACAGAGAATATTGAGACGGGGGGCGGGCGACCGGGTGTGTTGGGTCGGTTAGGACCATGACCACACTACCACGGTCGCACACCAAGACCTTTCTCGCTCGTACAGCTCTCGCTCACTTGTTTCCGAAGATGAGGTCGGCGTCGGGGGCTCCTTTGGGGTGCTGGTACTTTTGACGCCGCTCCCGGTTCAGGTTCATGGTGGTGGGGCGCTGCTGACTGGCTAACATCTCCTGGTAGTCCTCCTCTTCTTGACGTTCGTTGATGTCTAGAGTTAGACGTTTCACCTTCTCCTTCTCAGCACGTTCGGCCTAAATTATGAGAAACGGAAAGATCGTTCGTTTAAAATAAGGAAATAGTAACGAAAATGGACGACATCATGACGTTCATAGTTGATAGTTAACACCTCAATAAATCTGGTGTTTGTGCATCTACTTTGAATAAGTTTCATAAATTATTGTTTAACAAACAAACGGCTTAATGTATTTTAATGAAATTATTGAATTTTTGATTTCTAATTATTCTGATTAGTGAAAGCAAGGCTATTTGTTAAAAATAAATTTTATATAGCATTAGAACGCTAAATACGTTTTCAGGAAAGTACATATTTAAAAATGGATATTTTTTAGTGATGGCTACCTTCAACTAATACTAACAATGGCTTGCGTATATTTTTAATTAATTAACTCAATTGCAATATCAGTACATAAAATAAATACAATAGTAACATATAGTGGTGAGCGCTTACCTCTTTCCTATCTTTAAGATCAAGCGCCAAATCAGAGCAAGTGGGAATCTCCAGACTCTTGTACTGTTGCTTGCCTCCTTTGCGTGTCATCAGGACAAAGTTGACGGTGTCCTTATCCTCTGCTTCGCCCGGCATTCCTAACTGGATCAGTCCTGGAATCAAAGCAGTGGACAAAATAGCAGATGAGCATTGGTGTGATCAAAGAGAGGTAATATGGATGACATGTCGGGCATGAGTGAGAGAAAAATTACACGTACCGACTGGTTTCTTGCTGTTACTTTTGACGTTAGGTGGAAGACGAACGGCCAACTGAGGAACCTTACCAACATCCTGGTTACGAAGCTGAAGAAAAGAGAGGGGCAAACGAAAAATATTTCAAAACATGAAAATCTTTACTTCCGGAGATTCTGTGCCCTTCGTGTTGATTAGGCAATATGGGAAGGACACAATGTCACCACTACACCAGGATATCGAATAAACGAGAGCTTGCTAGGGGAATTGAAACCGGGACCACCCGCTCAATAGGATGTTGTCATACCCACTGAACTAGACGGATCGAATTTTGCACCTGTATGTTTTCCGCCATCATCTTGTCGAAGGCGTTCATGAAATCCTCGTCCTCGGGACAGCTGATATGTCGCGGTCGACCCGGCAGGAAGTCCTCCTCGTCCGCCGCCATGGCGTCGCCGTCCGCCGGCTGCGAATTGCCGGTCACGTCGGGGCCGTCGTCGCGATCACGGTCCTGCACATACATATGAGAAAAAAGCATACCAATCGTATTAGTCACGTCAAACATGTTGGCACAGGGGAGGATAATCAGCAGGATAAAAGAGCACGCTCACCTCCATGGGCTGACTGGGACTGTTAGCGTTGCCGTCGTCCTCATCCTCCGTGTAATTGCTGCTGACGTCATCGTCCTCATCACCACCCGCATCGTCTGTCACGTGACAAAATTGAAACTAGATTAACTGGGGAGCACGTGTTCGATGTTCGAGAAAACGGAACCAGCACATGCTCTTGTTGGACAGAACGGATACCAGCACGTGCTCAACGCCTCAACAGCACGTGCACAGGCCTCTACTCACCCTCATCAGTCTCCTGTACAGTCTCCAAGCCATCTGTCTGTTGGCCACTGGCCTGTTGTTTTTTGAGAGATAGAAACACCTCGTCTAAGACAGACACAGCAAAGAAGCAATAGTTAGACAAGCAGCGCTATATCACGTAAACACAAAAACGCAATAAATACTGCAAAACTTCATAGTTTCGAAAATAATTTTTATATTCTTGTGTGTCTTGATGTTGCACACAAGATTAATCCAACTTGGAGTTTAAAACGAGTATAATTTCAACCAGTTACTCACTGTAGCTACTGATAAGTTCTTCCTCCAGATCAGCGATGGCTTTTTGCGCCTCCTCGTAGCTGGTGAATAATTTGAGTTTCGGTCGCAGAGACAGGATAGTGTCCTTGATCATGAACTCGACGGTGACCGGAAAAATGTTTTCCTCGTTCCAGTTTTCGTTGGTGCGCTTGAACCAGAAGTAGCGCTGACATATAGAGAGGAAAAAAACCCGAGACATTCATTCACATTCCAAAGATTTTTTTTATTTTTATTGTTGATAGCTAGTCGCCCGTCGTACCTGGAAGTAGGTGAGGAAACAGTCTAGCTTCTTGAGACTGGATCCGCTGTTGAAGTACTGGCCACACGTGTCCAGTAGATTGCAGACAAGACGCAGACGGAACAAGTGTTCCGGTGGATCCAGCTCCGATGGAGTTCCTGAAACATGAACATGAAATTAAAAAATTGGTATGCCGCGGATGTATAAAGCTAAAGATGGAGTCATACAGTCTATTTTCTAGCCTATTATTATTATTATTATTATATTTTTAGTCTGTTATATTAACGTTGCAAAGGTTCCCACACCCCCTCATGATCCCGAACAAGCGACACAATTCAAAATTTAAATGTAATAAAAGACAACAAAAATTAATGAATTAATAAAAATAGAATTTTTTTATATTATTATCTCAAAATTACGGTTGTTCAAAAAGGACTGTTGACGGAATGGAAGACGAACAAAAGATAAGAACAACACAGCAAGCGGGGAGAAAAGTTCAAGCGGAAACAATGGGTGGTTGAATGTAGCTCGGCAGTGCTTACCGTCGTAGACGACGTCGAAGGTGATGAAAGAGTAGAGCACTTTGAAGATGACCGCCGATTCCACCATCCTGTAGTTGTATAGCTCACCCAGGAAACGAACGGCGCTCACTCGACGCTGATTGTACTTGGGCAGATTCACCTAAACGATTAAAATGATTCCAGATTTAGAAGAGAACCAACCACAAGTACAAATTCAATTACATTTAAACGTGAATCTAAACGTGCTTCAAAGTATGAATCCGTGTGGCCAAATTGAGAAGATTGACCAACGTAAAACGCATATTTAATTCATTGTACAAAGATGAAAAAAGCCTTTAGTTTGAGCTCACCTCCATCCCAAGGCGAATCTCCTCCAAGACACCGTCTACCACGTGTGGTCCAACGTGCTCCTATTCAATCAGACATGCCATGAAAATGTTTGAATATGTTAATACATTTCTTCTGCATGAAACTATATTTTGCAAAATAACTGGCTTATAAGAAAGCATAAAAGGTAGAAGGTAAAATGCAGGATGTTACCTTGTAGGCGACGAGACCGGCCAGTAGGTTGGCCACGCATCTAATGTTATAGTACTTGACGTTCCAAATAGCCACCAGGCATTTGGTAGCGTAGCACACCAAGTCGGAGTCTTCCCAACCCAGCTTGCGCATCTGACGCAGGACTCGTTCCGTGCTGTTCTTGTCCAGATCACGGTAGAGAAGCTTGCGAACGTATTCGAAAATGGGGGGACGCACTTTGCGAACGGACTACAAAGGTAAGAAGAAAAAAACCCATAGGTGAGTATTGTAGCACCAGCTAGATTCATCCCAAGAATCAAAGACAGGTACCACGATTGTCACAAAATATGATAATTTAGAAATACTTGTGTCACAAAATATGATAATTTAGAAATACTTGTGTCATTGCAAAGAGCACATTATTATTAATATTATTTTTATTGACCATCAATGATCGTCACTACAGAAGTGAATATCACAACAGGAGATTAGGTACCCCTCCAATTACACGAGGGACATTTTCACCAGTACCTCAGGAAAGAATAACGAAAGCCCGAGCCGAAAATCGATCCCGGGATCGCCGCACACATATTGAGATTCGTACCTGAGGAACTTCTGGAGGGTTGCAGTAGTAGAAAGCGTTTTCTACCATCGTGACGTAACGACAATCCATGGCCATAACTGCTTTCTTCCGCATCATTTGATCCTGAAATAATCAAGTGAAAACAGCCAGGTCAAAGACAATTGAAAGAGATACAAGATGTTCACTCAATATTTTGACAATTTGGAATATCTACAGTCATTTACTACTCAGTCAGCCATTGTCACTCACCAGGTAAACTTTGGTTCGCTGATGAGACTCGGGCGAACGGAACAGGTAACGGCCGCACGTCTCCAGCAGGTGACAAGTCATCTCGATATGATGATGCGTGAAATCGGACAGCACAACCTACACAGACAGAACCAGCCAAAAGATAATTATAAATCTTGCGGAGGTTTATACGAGCTAGTCAAACGATTGTGCTGAAATAGGGACTCACCTTCAGACAGAATAGGGCTTCGGCCTTCGAGTACATCTTGAATTTGACCATCTCACCTGGACACATAAATTAATTTAAAAATAAATTACAAAAGTGCAGGAATTTTAAAGGAAATGCCATATGTTACATTTTTCTAAACAAGTCAACTACTTTGCGTTCACCAAACTCTCACCGATAAATCGCACGGTCTTGACTTTAGACTCGATGTTGATCTGATCCTTCTTGGCCACGTGATGTTTGAAGTCCTGCTTGAGCAATTGAGCCAGATCCACCGCAATGTCCGGCATGCACGGATTCAGTGTGGCCACCAGTCGCGAGTAGAAAGGAAGAAGATCGAGCCTGCGACAGAGAAAAAACAAGAATCCCCCGATCAGAGACGCGCACAGATTAAGGAAAAGAAGAGTTGCAATAAGAGACTTTGGTAAATTGACAGTACCGGGTTCTGGGAACGAGGAACAGAGCCTTGGTTAACTTCTTCCGGTTGGGCTTGGTGTTAAGATTGAGACAGAATTCTACGGCCGCCTAACACAGAAGAGAAATTCACAATTAGGGATCGACAGAATGAGCTCTTGGTCTGTTGAACAAAAGTAGTCGTGGTGCTGCATTAACCTTGTCGATGAGCTCCCGGTTGACGCAGTGGGGCAGAGACACGAGAAACGCATCCAGCAAAACGCGGCCGGCCGTGTTACCAGTCACCTCAACCTCTTCTTCCACCTCTGCTAATCCAATAAAAATATAAATTACAACAAATAAAAAAATAATAATAATTCGGCAAAAAGTCTACGAATTTTTTTATTAATCTATTTTAAGAAAACGAAAGCCAAAAACAGCTCGAAAGGTGGAAAGGGCGCATCGTATCTGCGCGGAACAGAGAAATATTGTAATGGAATTTTGAATGCCGTCTTATTATTAAATATTATATGTAGCAAATGGAATGGAAATAAAAGCTACAGTACGAATATGTTTAACTAAAATCTCGTTGTACAATGAACAAATTCTAAAAATATAACTTTACTCTATACTCAATACTATATACTCGATACTCAACCTGTTTGGACAGACACAAGAAAACTCGATAGCGCACCTTCGATTTCCGGTGTCACCGTTTCTGTTACGTCAACGACGGCTTCCTCCAACTTAGACTCCTCCTCGAGAGGGACTTTGCTGGTTTCCAATTCGTCCAGGGCTTCCATCTCCTCACCTTCCACTAGACATAACAAATAAGACGAGTTAATATATACTTCAAATTTTTGTATCCCAATAAAAATGACCGGGGACCAAACCTGCGGCCTCACTGTCATTAAACAAAGAGCATTTACCGGCTACTGGCTCTTCAGGAGCTTTCTCCGGGACCGCGGCGCCAGGAGCCACTACACTGTCCTTGAACAGAATCTGTAACGAGCGACACGCAAGATTAGCACAACAATGTTCATACTGGAAACTAAAAACAGTTTCCCTGACTTCCCAAGCAAAAAATAAAAAAATATCCCCGACTTTTATTTAATAAAAATAAGTTTCCAATGACTTTACAGGAAAAAAATAAAAAATATCTCCGATTTTAACAGACCAAAATAAAATTTCCCTGTCTTTCATTGACCAAAATAAAATTTCCCTGACTTTCACTGACCAAAATAAAAATTTTACCAAACTTTTAATAAAACAAATTAGTCAACCTTGTCTACGATGAATTTAGTTCAGTTTGTCTAGCGGGAGAAGAAAGTGAACTTACGCCAGGAATGAAAGCCTTGAGATCGGGGAGATTCTCGTAGAAATGTCGCGTGTCTTCATCCTCCCAAGGAGAAGTGTCCGTATCGAACTGGAACTAGAAGGGAAGAACGAATTCATTAAATAAGATCATCCTAAATAAAACGATTGAAGATTTGTAATTTAAAATTATGAGACTACAGGTCACTTATTAAGAAATATTTGACAAAAACCAACGGAATAAAGTCACTTTGTGTACACAAAAATTGAATATTGTTTTGCGAAATTTTAAGGTGACAATAAAGGAAAACAAAGGAATTAGTCTTACTTCACTGTTTTTGAAACGATTATGTACATCGATACCGCCGAGTGAGTCGCTATCACCTTTTGTAGACTCTACACAAAAAAAAACGAGAATCATTTTACAGGCAAACAAACAGTATGGTTGAAGCAAAAATCTAACAAAAAGTCAAAAACCAATTTGATTAAAAAGTAAAATAATTAGAGCCAGTGTTCACACTTACCGTCCTGGGGCAGGATTGGCATCGCCTCGTCTAAAGTGTCCTGAAATCGAATGAAACAAAAATAAATCAAATGAGAAATATGGCCAAATATCAGCTGAATATAAATTTCAAGACAAGACCATCGTTATACACTAAAAAGTAACTTAAAACTCACTGCGAAATTCTGGGTGTTGGCCAGCAACTTGTGAAACGCGATTTCGGCGTTCTCGTACTTCTCCCGTCGCTCCGAACTCAGCTCACCTTTGGTCTAGTTGGACACATACATAATTTCACATGTTATTCGTTTTCAGGAACATCTTTGAAAACTGCATTTAAACAAATAAGAATTACACTGACCTGCAGAATCCTTCTATTTTGCCGCTTCATAGACAGGATATCCTTGTGACTCTTAATGAGGTGACTGCACAGCGATCCATAGTAGTCCTTCATCAGGGATCTCACATTCTTCTGCCTCTCCACCGTCAGCAGCTAGAGGGGGAAAAACACCATAGAACTGGTTAAGATAGCACGGGATTGGGCACGATTAGACCAAGCACAAGCCTCTCTCCCCCAAATGTGGCCACCCCCGATACATGACATTAAAAACTCTTATGCCGCTGAAGGTGGGTGGATAATCCGCCTCACCGCGATTGTATAAAGCCTAATATGGAGTTCTACCGTCTATTTTCTAGCCTGTTAATGGCTTAATGACGACGACACACCGTTGCAAAGGTATATTCCCCCGTACCCCACATGCTCCCGAATGAGGAATATAATTAAAAATTTAGATGTATTGAAAGACAATAAAAATTAATGAATTAATAAAAATAGTAATAAAAAATTGAAAAAAAAACCACGGGGACAATTACAATTTCAGTTATAAATAATATATTTCTTAATCTTTTTTTTTATTAATTTATCCTCTGCATTTATTCATCCGCGGCGAGCAAGTTTTAATCTCCTGTCAAACATAGGTTAGCGCTAGGATAAATTAAGTTTTCTCCAATACGTACGTTGCTCCTTGGAATGGGCCTGCCGTACTTTTCAGCCAGCTGTCGCACGCGTGACGGCACCAGACCACAATAGTCCTCTCCACAGTGCTTGCAGAAGCTGAGCACGATGGGAAGATTATTGTGCTCGTCCTTGTCCATATTGATGAGCGTGGTGAGCAGGCTGCCTAGCAGCGGGAGGCCTTCCTTGTGGGTGAACACGCCGGCAGCGATCAGTTCGGCATAGAAACGGAGATCCACGCGGAGTTTACTCGGATTAGAAACCTGAGGGATGATAGACGGAAGGGACACATTAATTCAAATGAAAATATAATCAAGCAAGCTGAATGGCATTATTGGGGGAAGCGACTGGTTGTCATTCAAAGATCAAACAGCATAGAATATGTGGGGTAGAATTTGAAATTATCCCAAACTGAACGATCATACGATCATAAATAATTGTAATTTTTAAGTTTGGTTAAAAAAACTAAGATTAATAATTCTAACGTGTTAAGGAATATTTTTAAATGTCCCTCAGAGCTTTTGAAAAAGACTGAAAAACGAGAAAAAAAAAATCTTTGGAACAATTGTAATTTTAAAGTTTGATAAAAACTAAGACTAATAGTTCTAATGTGTTAGGAATATTTTATCGTGTCCTTCGAAATTTTGAAAAAATCTTAAAGAAAAACCTAACAAAATAAGTAAGAAATAATATTTCTTAAAACAATTGTAATTTCAAAGTTCGATAAAAAACTATGTTAGTAAAAACAAAAATTACCCATGCAATAGGGTATTTCTCGTAATTTTTTAAATGTTGAGGGATCGAGAATAAAATCAAAAACCTTCTCGTCCTTCTTGATTGTCAGGATGCGGTGCCACTTTTCCAGTAGCATGACCGAAAATTCGGCATAGCGCTGATGTAGAATGGAGCAAATGTTGACGGCAGAACCGATGTCGGACATCTTCAATTTGGCCTCAACTATGGCATCGGCCTACACGCGTCCGACGAAAACAGAGACCATTAACAAAAAAAAAACCATTAGTAGCTACAAAAAAATAAATTATTAGTTCAAACATCAAACTCAAAAGACGTCAAACTCAAAAGGCGACACCGACCTAAGGCGTCAGATATCAAAAAGAATTCCCAAACTCCCAACTAGCAAAAATCCCCTTTCCCGCAAAACGTTTTTGAAACATGACGGCTTAGCTCGTTGTCGTCTAGAAAGTTTTACGCCTAAGCGCGTTGTCGCTTTTGTTTTTTGACGCCTTTTGACTCGAGCACTTACCACTTCTCCCACATATCGCGTTAGATTGAGTCCGTTCATTTCCTTGACCAGAGGATCCCGCTGCAGCTCAGTTATATTTTTCTAAAATAACAAAATGAGAAAAGTGAAACGAGTTGATCAGACAACAGTACCACACCGGTGAATCTAAACGCATCACGTCTTGTATTCAATATAAATTGGCGCACAAACACTCACCAGTTTCTTGACGAAAGCTGTGTTTCTCTTGAGGCTGGAATCCAGTTTAGTGAAGAACTCTTCTTCTGGTCGATTAACTGAAAAAAAAAAGTGAAAATGGTTGTAAAGTGTCTAACCGGCATGCCTCCCTACCTCTCTTCCTCTCCCCACCATAAGATGGAGACGGCTACTTACGCGCAGCAGTCTTGTTGTTCAGTCGAGTCTCCATCTTCAGGTCCAATCGGGCCTGCAACTCGCTCAATTTTTCTTCCAGGTACCTCTGTTGAGAAAAGGACACAATGGAATATTAATATAAAACACACTTGGACTGAATGGCGCTGTAAAATAAGTTTCCCCACATAATTTTTTTTTTTTTACTTTAAGAAAAATCGTGTATGAGAAATTGCGAGGCGCCAAGATTATTAGTTACAATACCAATAATCAAATAATCGAAGTTACAAACCAGTTCCTCCTCAGCTGCTACTCTAAGCGCCTCTTCATTGTTTTCCTAAATAAACAAGAACAAACAAATTGTAATAGTGTTTAACAAAATGAACAAGACCACTAATCTTAGTCCATCGGCTAAGACTGACGCCAAAGTTTTGTCAACAAAATGAGGGAACCAACACATTTCACACTTAAAAGATTTCGTTTAAATTTTTTTTTATAATCGATTTAAGGAATAATGAATGTGCTCTTCAGCATTCTCCGACGCTCTATCACCTCTTCCTGCGCTGGTACCGCCTCGTTCCCTTCACCTCCGTCCGAAGTCCCGACCGCAACCTTGCCGTCGTTGGCCACCACCAGGGGTCGCGTTGGGCCAGTCTCCTGCTGCTCGGCTTCGTCACCGGTGGAGTTGTGACGCGAGGAGCTGGCGTCACTCTCGGCGGTGGAGCCCGACGCCGATCCACCACCGCCCCCGGCATCTCCCAGCACGGCCGCCGCGTTGTTCCTGCTCTTGCCGGCAGCAGCAGCACCAGCAGCTGGGGTAGGTCCGTTGCCCAATTTGCGTCCGCGGTCCTCGCGCTCACGGCGCCAGCTCTTGCCGCGTTTCTCCTCGTTTCGTTGCTGAGCAAGTGAGGGGAAAAGGATGGAAAAATACATTAGTCATTAAAAAAATTGTCATTTATGAAGGGAAAAAGATTATTGTCAATCAGAAAAGTGGTTCAACCATGAAAATTAGAAAAAAATGTTAATATGTCAAATTACAACTACGCAACTGAAAAGATAAGCAAAATCATTTACAATATTATTAATTTCAATTTTAATTGTAATTTGCGATCAGGCGGTTTCCTCTTGATTGTTCATTTTTCATTCTCATGTCTACCATATCAGTTTTATTGTCATGTCTATAATAGCATAATTTTGATTCAAATGTCTACCTTTTCCCCACCACGTTTGGCGTGGATGGCGCCTGTCTGTAAGTCACTCATGATTTCGGCATTCGACGTTTAGCAAAACACTCAAGAAGTCGAGATAACGACCAAGTAGTTCAGTTGGCTCAGACCTGAAAAAATATAATATACTAGAAATTAGTAATTACAATTGACGTAATACGTAAATATTAAAAAAAAAGTAAGCGCTTGTTGCAATAGATTTTAGATTTAGATTTAGATGGGATAATTGCCGCGCAGTAGCATAATGGCAATATGTGGGAAATATTTAGATTTAGATTTAGATGAGGTAATTGCCGGGCCGTAGCATTCTGGCAATATGTTTGAAGGTTGATTATTGGTGGTGTCGAGACTTGAAAATTGGAAGGGTGGGGGCTTCAATGGAAGGGTGGAATATGGTGGGATACGTGGAAGTTATGTGTAATTTGGGCAGACTGGCCAGATGCGGCTGGCCTGTTGTTTTGATTTGAACGAGAGAAGGGAGGGGGCTTTAACTAGGTCTTCAGTGAGGGCGTTCCATTCGGGACACATCTGTTGAAGAAAGAAGACTTGGTATAGTTACTCCCAGCGAAGTTCCTTTCAAGCTTGCAAGAGTGTCCTCTGCATTGACTATCTCATTTTGTAATGAAAGTGTCTGGGTCCAGGATGGTCTGATTGGATATTTTGATTAGATCTGGTATATGGAGAATAGTAGTTGGAGCCTGTGCTCTCTTCTGCGGGTGGCGAGGGTGGTGATGGTGGAAATATCATGCTTAAAACTTGCTATATCTTTTAAATAAATTTTATGTTGTAAGGTTTAGGTTTGGCATTTGGGATGATACTTATGAATGCCTCAGACAAACAACTGTGATTAGTGCTTCCCAAGACCTGTGGGCTATGAATTAAATTAATTTCTTTTCCCGTTTGACAACGGCAAAATTGTTGGTAGAATGGCTAGGAAAAGGAATCCTAGGCCTAAATCGATGGGCCTTTCCGGTGATGTATATCGGGAACATACCCACTGTTTACCTCCTTGGTTAGCTCCTTGGGAAAATTAGGGCAGGTGAAAGAGACTGTTCGTGGCATAAATTGTCATTGGGGTTATTTTGATGTGGTGGCAATGTGTTAGTCCCTATCAGGCGACACACCACGGAAACATTACATCAGAGTGATCAGACCATCGTGATGGAAGGGTTGAATTGCTACTCGCAATCGCTAGGAAAACTCGCAATCATCTGCGGATCATACGTCTAACAAAATAAGTGGATTATCACGGCTTGTTAAAATAAACTTTATCGATTGATAAATATTTACGCACCTTTGCTGCACGACGCCATTTTTAGACATTACATATCATTAACATATGTGTGGTGATTCTAATAAAAAATGAGGTGCGTCACACCTTTTAGTACTTAGCAATAGCCGGTAACGCTTCGTAATCTCATACTGTAATCATATGTAAACGCACCCCAATGCACAGTACATGTCCCGATTTATGTCAATTGTTCACGTTACCATTAGAATATTTTCTTCAAACGGGATATTTCATGCCTGTATAGACAGATCGTGATTTTGCCCTGCGGTGACGTCACGGTCACGGGCGGGTCAGAAGCGATTTTTTGATTATGCAGACGACAGTAAAA